>PVKE010004379.1:0-44050 GCA_004027555.1 Craseonycteris thonglongyai
CTGGGGACGCAGTTTGAGGGCCCCGGTGTGAACGGAAGCCCGGTGGACAAGATGAGCAGGCTCCCGGCCCAGGGCCCTACTCACCTGTCACTATCCTGGAGGCCGTGGGCACTGCGCTGCTGAGGCCATCCCCCGCGGGGTGTGTGCCGGGAGGGTGAGGCGGCGGGGGCACGCTGGGCCGGTTCCGGGGCTTTGGTACTGGTCTCGGTCTCGGTAAGGTCCCGGCATGCGGCTGTGCAGTCTCAGCATTCCCCACCACCTGGCTCTGAGAGGCCGGCAGGCCAGGGCTCTGCTTGCCCAAGGGCGGGGTGCTGGGGGGTGTGGGCGTGTGGGGCGGGGTGTGGGTGGGCTGCTCTGGTCCTGGCTCCCCGGGCAGTGCTGTGGGGGCAGGCAGGCCCTGGCTCCCCGTCCGGGTGTGCGTGGGGGGCTGTGGCGGTGGGTGGCTGGGTGCGTGGATTGGAGCCAGGCTGCTTGAGGACCTTCGCGGTGCGGGCGGCTGTGAGGCGGCGCTCGGGGGCCCAGGGGCCTGGCCTGGGTGCTGCGAGGGAGGGGAAGGGCTTCCGGGAGCCGGCTTTGGTGACACGCTGGGTGCTTGAGGCACTGCTCCTGGGGCACTCTGGCCCCCGGGAGGTGGGTTCCCTGGTTTCGGGGGCGCTGGAGCAGGCTTCTTGACAGCTGCACAAAGGGAAGAACAGCCGGCAGTAAGAAGGGCACAGGGAGAGCCATGGGGAGGGCCGTGGTGGGGGCACCGCGGGGAGGGTCGCCTGGGCAGGCAAGAGGGCTGAACACAGGCAGCTGGCGCCACGCCTCCGCGCTCTGCCCCTTCTCCCGGGGAGCAAAACATGGTACAAGTGCACAGGGAGGGATTGCAAAAGACCTGACCAGGGCCTCCCCACGCTGCTAAAGCCACGAAGGCACAGGGACAGAGAAACCGCCACATCCAGAGGCCTAGGGAGCGAGTGAGTGAGTGAGCGCGTGAGCAAGCGCAGTGGTGTCCTGGAGGGCGGGAGCAGGGCGTGGCCATGGGGGGAGGGGGTGGACACAACACCAGTGGGTCTGTTGGGTCTGAGCTGAGACAGACAGACAGAGGGGAGCGTGGGCGGCAGGGTGTGCAGGAAAGGCACTCAGCACTCTCTCTGCAGCTTTTCTATAAATCTAAAATTATCCCAAAATAAGTTTACTTAAAAAATGTACATGTACACACACAGGCCGTTAAAGACCTGTGATTCGAGATTCAGTAAGAACAGGGTCAACAGTGCCCCCCAAGGCAGTCGCTGCTCTAACCACGCAGCAAGCAGCTTGCTGGGCAACGCCCCACTGCGATGACCCAGCGCGGGGCCGGAAGGGGGAGAAGGGGAGCTGAGGCGACCCCCAAGCACCGTGTCTGCCCGGGCACATGCAGCCATCTTCTCCTGGAGGGCTTGACTTCTTATTTCTTATATACTTTAAAAAAAAATTAATGAACAAAAGTGCTTTACTGAAGACGGTAATCATTTTTTTAAGTATGATGTAATATATTTGACACAGTATTAGTGTCAGGCGTACGACACGGTGACTGATGAGCCTTTAGATAGCTTACAAACTCATCACCTTGTTTGCTACACAGTGCTTACGGGGGTGCAGGCACAGCCCAGGGGACAGTCAGTAACACTGTCCTGTGTGGTGGAGGTGGGACTAGATTGTTGGGGTGAAAACGGGGAGGGATTAAGTACAGACTCGTAGTCACAGTCACAGGGACGTGAAGAACAGCACAGGGAACAGTCAGGGATACAGTGACAACCATGTGTCGTCCAGCTGGGGACGTAGCCTCGTCAGGGACATCGCTTCTTAAGTTATGTCAACATCTAACCCCTGTGCTGTACACCTGAAGTTAACATAAAATGAGATTTTTTTCTTAGTAACAGAAATCCTACCACTCCCGGGATCGCCTGAGCCACAAGAGACATTCTGGACACGAGCGCACACAGGGCTGAAGGATGGGCAGGAGCTCCCTCTCCAAGAACAGACATCAGCGTGGGGCTTGTACGAGGACGGGGCCTGAGCCCTGGTCTGGGGCTGGGAGGGGCAGGAGTGGAGAGACTTCAGCGTTTCCTGAGTTCCTCCCCAGAGGGAGGGGGGAGCGCAGGATGGAGCCCCACACGTATCGGCACCTACACGGCAGCGCCGGGCCGGGCCGTACACCGTGTCCCACAGCTTCACAGCTCAGTGCACAGCAGGCACTGCTGTCGCCATTTCACGGTGCAGAGAATGGACTCAGAGAGGCCAGGTCTCGGACGAGGTCACACAGCCGGCCAGTGGCAGAACAGAGGCTCACACATGTCACAGCCCTGGACTCGTCCCCATGCTGCCCGGAGGAGCTCTGCTGGCCTAGAACCCTGACCCCGGGACTCAGAGGCCCTTTTCCCACAGAAACAACCAACCAGTGGACAAAGCAGGGAGTGGAGTCTGCAGCACTGGCCGTACCCTGCTGACCACACCTGAGAGAGAAAGCCTTCCAGCCATCCGTGCTCAGCCATGCTCACAGTTCAGCCTGAACTCACACTGAATGGCATCATGACATCTGAGGGTGCAGGTGGCAGCATCGGGGCAAGGCCGGGGGCCGGAGCCCCTGGGGGAGGCCAGGCTGGAAGAAAGGCGGGCCTAGTCGCAGACCACCCAGAAGGCGCCGGGCGGCTGGGGGACAGCAGGGAGCAGGACAGACTGCTCGTGGGGCTGTAAGGGGGGGCCCCTGGAGCCCCCTCAGCAGGAGTCGGGGCAGAGACGCTACAGCGTGGAGGAGAGCCCGGCCTTAGGGAGGTCCAGCGGGTCTGTAACCACGGGCCCTGCGTGACTTACAAAGCTCCCCTTAGCATCTGCGTGTGCTTTCACATACACACACGTCACAGCGAAGCCCAGTGTCCCCCAAGAAGGCACTGCACCTCTACTCTCAACTACAGGCACTAAGTGGAAAAGGTTCACTGGCTACATAACTTAATGCAAAAGTGCAAACTCAAATCCTGAGTCCCAGCCCTTTTCCCATTTATCACCACTGCCTCCCACTGTGGCCAGAGTCATGGGAGACGGGGCATCACTGCTGGACCTGTCCCTTCCCACGGCCAGTGCCACCCCTGAGGTACGGCCTACACTACGGCCAAGCTGGCCTGAAAGCGCTGCTCCTGCACCCCTCCACTTTACCTGGGACCCCTCCACACTGCTCCAAGTCCTGTTCACATACCCCAGCTCCTGACACGCCCGGGGCGTGGCCTGAGGGAAGGAGGTGTGGTTCCTGTTCCCATCACAGTGACATTTACAGGTGACATCACATCCAAAGCCAGCCAGATGGACGGAAAAGTGCGCCAAGTCAAGGGGCGAGAGGGCAGGGGGCTGTCACCGTTGCCGGGCCAGGCACCCCTGAGCATGAGCGTCCCCTACGCTGATGTCACCTCTGATTCTTGCTGCACACACACGTCAACATGGCAGAACTGAGAACTGTGAGGGCAAAACCCATCTGTGCTGGTTTATTGAGCCCCAGCGGGGGCCTCCTGACCCAGTGGGGGCTGTTCCCTGCTGGGGACAGCCAAGTGTCCTCTGATGAAGACTGGGTCAGAAAACGTGCCCACACACACCTTGCAGTGTTGCTCAGACGTGTAAAAGAAGGAAACCGACACACTGGCAGAAGGTCCCTGAGAAAGCCGAGTGCACAGAGCAGAGGGGCTGGGGCTGCGGGCAGGGAGGAGCCCCGGGCAGCCACTGGTCAGCAGGCACAGAGCTTCTGTCCTGGGGACGTGCTCCAGGCCGTGCCTGACACACCGACCCTGTGCTGCACATGCCAGCTGCAGGGGGAGGCCTCTGCTCAGTGTTCTTGCCACAAAATTAGAAAAAAGAGCCACATGAAGATTAGGCTCAGAATGTTCTGGAAGAGAAAACACCGAGTGTGGAAGCTCCAAAGAGGATGAACTTGGCACCTCGGGGCACAGTCAGCAGCCTGCTGCGGGGTGGGGTGGGGGGGGATGGGGTGGGTAGGGCAGCGTCTTTTGCGTGGAAGCCCCTGGGGTCTCTGTTCTGTGCTTCACAGCGGTGCCCAGGCTGCCAGGTGGACCGCAGGGGCACAATGGGTACAGTTCAGGTTATGCGTCACTCAGGGCCCAGAAAGCCCCACCCCCACCCAGAGGGCGTGGTGGCCCCTGGACCACAGGGAGTGGGGCCCGTGCAGAACAGACACCGGGCTGAAGCACCCGCTCCTGGGGAGGAGGGACTGCTCTGGACACACGAGCTGTCAAGCTCTGGGCTCACACACATTGTTAAGGGAACGCAACGCTTTCCTGCTCCCCCATCTTCCATGTCCCTTTAGTGCCGTTTCCTGGAGCTAACGCCTGAGTTTTCCACTTGCCGTTTTGTTAACAGAATGGACAAGGGCATGACCACACGTGGAAGGGGTGGGACAAGGCAGCGGTGGGTGGGGAAAGCCTGGTGCCCGCCCCGCCCCGGCCCAGGCCGCTGCTTACCTCTGCGCAGCACGTGAGGGCTGGAGCCAGCAGGAGTGTGTGTGGGGCTGACAGACAGCTGATGAGGGCTGGCGGCCGTCTGCGCTGAGGCCTGGCCACTGGGCCCCTGACCACTGTTCCGCGTGGGCACAGCCGCAGAGTCCTTGGGTTTGGGAGGGCTGAGGGGGGAGAGTGACGTTAGATGGGCGTCCCAGCCAGAACACAAAGCACCACGCGTGACACACAAGATCCCACCAGAGTCCCCACCGCGCAGGCAAGGGGCGAGCGGGAGTTTTAAACAGTCCATGCTGGGCCTGAAAAGCCAACGCCAATTTGGTGCCACGCAGGAGCACACGCTTCACGAGACTCACGGCCCTGCCACGCAGATGCCATGGCAGAGGCCACATCACAGCCACCGGCAGAGACGTCAAGTTCTGGTTCACTTGTACGTGAACTGGGCAATATTAAAAACATGAAGGGGCTTCTGGACTTCACAATAATGGGATTTTGACATATACAGTAAGCAAAAGCGATGGCAGAATCCTAACAGACTGAACGATAAAGCGCTTGGCTATGCCAACAGTGTGGGCTGCGGAAGCAGCAGCCCGGGAAGCGTAATGGCAGATCAAAGTCCAGCTCAGGAGTGTGAGGCAGAGACTGGCACTCAGGTGTCTGTCCCAGCTCAGAACCTGTTATACTAAACTTTGCAGCATATTTTGTCAAGATCACCAAAGACTGAATCAGGACATTACTGATTTGTATTTGTACACAAAAATCCCTACAGACTAAAACTCAAAACCAAAAAGAAGCCCTAGGGAGTTTGAAGCCACAGTTATTTTTAACCCGAGTGAAATTCCCAGAATTAGGTGAGTAAAAAGGAGCTGGGGAGCCCAGAAGGCTGAGCTCAACCCCGCGGGGGCAACAGACTCTGATCTCACAAGCAGCTCCCCAGGACAAACTCACCTCCCCGTGCAGGGAAACCGGGCAGCAGGCCACCCCCGTTATGTGCACTTGCGTTACTCTGTATCTGATCATTTGGTGCTTTACAGGTGGCCAAGGTCGAGCAAATGCCAGCGCTGGCGCCTAGTGGGCGTGTGCACCAAGAGGGCACGTGTCACAGCAGCCAGTCTGCCTGCCTGAGGCTCCCAAGGGCCTCTGGTGCACACCTGCCTCCGGTCAGGGTGGGGGACTGAATTCAAGCCAATTATACCAAACTCTCAAGTTCAAAGGTGCTTCTTCTTGGGAGTTGCTATGTATTTGTAGCTCAATCCAGGTGGATCATCAAAAGATTAAGCAACAGAAGAGCCTGTTAAGATGATCAGATTTTGTACCTTGTCCTCATGTGTCAACTCCCCCACATGACTGATCTATGGGACTGAGGGATCTTAGTCACCTTGTGTGCTCAGTACAGCGATGGGCACACACCATTCAGCGCTCATTACTGAGTACATGTGACTAGATGGCGGATGAACAGGTGGATGGGTGGGTGACGAATGGATTACTGATGGGTGGGTGGATGGATGGATGGATGAGTGATGGAGGATGGGTAGGTGGGTAGATGGATGTATTAATGGAAGGGTGAGTGGGTGGATGGATGGACAAATGAATAAATGATGGACAGACAGGTGAATGGATGGACAGATGGACGGATGCATGGATGGACAGACGGATGATGAATGGGTGGGTGGGTGGATGTCTGAATGGACAAATGGATGGATAAATGGATGGATGATGGGATGGGTGAATGGATGGATAGATGGACAGATATTGGCTGACAAACAGATGGACAGATGGGCTGACAGACAGATGCACGGGTGGATAGGGTGATGGATGTGTGGGTTGGTAGATGAACAGATGGATGGATAGACGGACAGATGAATGGTCAGCAGGACGAGTGGATGATGGATGGGTGAGTGAATAAATGCATGACTACTCTAACCTAACTAACCTGCTGCCTCCAAATGCCTGCTGGCCAGCACACTGGATAAGCCAGTGGTCCATGGGCACTGAGCCCACGGCACTCAGGACCAGGAGGCCAGTACTGCGGGGCACTCCCGGCTGCAGCTCAGCACCACAGCAGTGAGGCCAAGAGCACCCGGGTGAGCTTTCCTGAGAGAAAGGGTTTCCTTTGCCCCCAAGCAGGGCAGGCGCATGCGGTTGCTGTGTCCCGGGTGGTCTTGGGTGTGGACGCCCGTGGCCCGGGTCAGAGCCCGCAGGAAGGCCGGGCACCCAGCACCCACTGCAGCAGAGGCAGCGTCCTTACCTGCTGTCGCCCGGGCTGGGCCCCTGCTCCACAATGCCCGCAGAGGAGGGGCCAGTCCCACCCCCTGTGCCGCTCTCAGCCCTAGAGCTCTGGGCCGGGGGCTCTGGGCCGGCTGGAGCCAAGGCGCTGCCATCTGTGGGCGGGAGTGGCGGCTGGAAAGCAGGGGACACGTGCTTTCTAGTTAGGGTGCCACCCCGCCGGTAGGCCTGGAAGTCCACAAGCTTCACACCAAAGCTACAGAGAGAAGAAAGAGTCAACACATGGCAAGCAGACCACACACAGAAGCCCGCCGGTCCACGCGTGTTAGACCCCCATACACACACACACACGGACAGCCACCCCAGCTGCCCAGCGAGCAGCAAAGCGGCACAGACCAGAGTGGGCGTCCCTCGTCCCAAAGCAGCAATGAACTTGGCTGTGACCTGAGAGCCAGCAGCTGCTCTGCTCACGTTCCACCTCAGTTTGCACACAGCCTCCTCGTGAGGGAACCCACGCTGGCATCCTCTGTCCGTGTCGCTGCGCACAGGGACACGGTGGAAGGTGTATGGGAGGCATGGGTGATGTCAGCCACGTGCCCTTAGGCTCAGAGGTACCGACATGGGTGTGAGGACAGGGATGGCGTGTGACAGCACAGGCCTACTCTGAGGACAGGACGGTGACGGAACACAGCGCAGTGGGAGACTGATTCTTCCTCGTTTGAGCCCACGGCGTGTGCATTTTAAAACTTTCTTTTCACTTCAAAAAATAAGGTTTGCGGCTGCCTGAGTGTGTGATTCTAGGGCAAGGGTGGGGAGAGCCCGCCCGGTGGACACCAAGAACTGTTCACCGTGTGCTGATGGGACCCCGAGCACACGTGCTGTAACTAGATGGACGGCTGATGGCCTGCCACCAGGGGGCACGGCTGATGTGAGTGCAGGGACATCACGTGACTGAGTGGATTTCGGAGGGCAGGATGGGGAAGGGAAGCGTTTCCTTTGCAGCGGGTTAGAAAAAGCAAAACAAAGACAAGCCTCACTCCAAGACGGGGCAACTACACTAAGCGCCTGTGTAGTCTCATGGGAACCCACTCCCAGAGACACTGTCGCACACGCGACAGAGGCACGTCGCTGAGCAGGTGACAGTGGCATTTCATCACTCACGTCGATGACTGGCACCTGAAGGCACAGGTCAGAGCCTGGACAACCTTTGAAAGGCCCACTGGTCGCTGTGGAGCCCCCTATAGACACCTGCTGTCCCCCACTGAACCTTCTCTTCCAGGACCACTGAACACCAGTGTCCAGTGAGGGGCCAGGACACCCCAACCACCCAACAGCATGCCTCCTTACAGACCAATCTCACCGCTCACCGTGCGAGGTTGGCGCTGTTGTCTTTGTACACATTCAGGTGAGTGTGCACCGTGTGCGGGAGGCCTCCCCATGAGGGGTGGACCACAGAGCACCGAGTTGCCTGAGAGCACTGGGCACAGGTGGCCGCTGAGTGGCTGCCCACCCGCCGCGCGGGCACATCCATGTCTGCAATGAGCCTGGCACAGCACCCAAGACCAGCTGGTCCCTCACCCTCACAGTCCTCAGGGCCACTCTCCCGCGACCAGCCCAGAGCCAGGGGCAGACGCTCCAACGCACACACCTCTCCTTCTTCACCAGGTCGCCCTCCATCACCGCCATGCTGGCTGGCCGCTTCCGCTCCAAGGTCCCCGAGTCAGACTCGCTCCCAGTGTGGGACGAGTGGTTGGAGTTTGGGGTGGCGAGAGGAACGAAGGCTTCTGAGACGTTGAAGTCCACCTCTGCGAGGAGAAAGAGGGACACGTGAACATGATGCTGTCCACCCACTGTCTTCCAGACGCGCCTGGGTTACAACACCCCTGCCCATGCAGCTGCTCCTCCCAGGATACAGCGGGCGTCGCTCGCAGACACAGGGCGCCCAGGGGCACTCGGTCCATGCTGAGGCCCAATGACGCAGGTGTCCAGGGACACACGAATGCAGGAAACGCAGTGATGGCCGGGGGCTGCCGGCTACCCGCCCGCGCCCGCAATCACATGGCTGCCGAGCCTCTCACCTCCGGGGAAGAACCAGTCGGCGTGCTGGATGATGGGCTCGATGACGGCGACCACGTGCACGGAGGTGGCAGCGGCCATCTCAGCCAGGGTCCTGCAAGGAAGGCCAGTGTCCCTGAGCTGCTCTGGCTCCCCAGGCCAAGTCAGGGCACCTCAGTCTTGTGAAGGATGAAATGGGTAAGTACAGATGCAAGAATTAAATCCACGAGGCCCCAGCCTAGGGGTGTGGGGGTCACCCCGGGACAAGAGCGGCCTGGCTGGCTGTCACCCCTCAGCGCACGGTGACCACACTGCAGTGTGTGGGGAGCCATGGGCCAGATGCTGGTCTCATTAGCACATAGGTGCGGGACGGGGCTGCATTTGCCAGGACGCATTACCCACGGTAGTTACTGCTAAGGCTCAGCGTGACCATGAACCAGTTCTGCCTAAAACACAAGAGGGTGCACAGCTTGGTGCTCCTCTGTCAGAACATGTGAGCCCCACGCTCCACGTGCTACCAGGCCTCACCCGTGTTCCAGGCCGGCTCCAGGATGCGTGTCCAGAAGCTCCAAGTGTCTGAGTGCCAGGGCTCAAAACAAGAGGGGACATGACACCACCACCCTGCTGTCGAGTGGCGTCCCGCCTGGCCCAGCACAAGGGCAGACGAGGCGCGAGGGTCCCCCGGTCACCGAGCACCCACCACACGCCCCTGCCCAGGCTCTTCACCTCGTCAGAGCCCGTTCCCACACCGTGGGGACCGCCACGCCACGCCATGCCAGGCTGTCTTACTTTGTAAGTGAGGACACTGGGCTCCCAAGAGGCTGGGTCCCAGGGCTGAGCGTCCTAAGCCATGTCCACTCTCGTCACCACACTGACCTCTCTCCTCACCGGGAGGAACGTTTTCACCCCGATTTCTAGCCCTGCAGGAAGTTCTAGCTTCTTTCAAGTCCCAGCTTCACAGGAAGCTCTGCCTACCAGGTCCCTTTCCATGCGGGTCCTGTCGGGTCCCGTTCTGGCCAAGTGTCCTTCCTGAGGAGGGACCGTCTGTGCTGATCGCAAGACCATCCTCACGGTCTGAATGCTCCTGGAGGAGCCCCTCCTCCTGTGAAGTGCTGCTTATTGAAGGAGCTTTCTGATGGGCAGAAGGGCCCAGCTGCCACGCGGCCAAATCCATCCCTTTTAAGTTTGTTTCTTGCACTACTTTTATGTTTAGAAAATGCTTGTCCCAGAAGCTAACAAATGTCTACCTGGCATGTTCATGGCATCTTTTCACATTTAATTCTGGTCTACCAGCAATTTATCTGACCTAAGATACTAAGTACACAGTTAACCTTGTCTATCTACTCGTCTCTCACTGACATGGGGTGTTTGTAATCTTCTCCTTTCTGAAACACAGGTGGGCACACACGAGTGAATGAATGAGTGAATGAATGGAAGGCAGAGAGGAGCGAGTCGGAATGTCACCGCACTGTTTAATGGAACGTGGACCACTGTGCTTTCCGGGGCTGACTGCGGTGGTGGCGGCAGGGTGGGCGGTTAGGGACACAGGGTGCCCCCCCCACAACAAGGTCTATCACCTGTCCTCTCAGGTTCAGACCTGTCTGCAAAGGAGAACAGCACCCACTTCCACGGCGATCACTGCAGTGCCAACAACACGGCACACGTGCAGGCAGTGATTCCGGAAGAGCCTCTACTCTCAAGGCCACGCTCGTACTTCCACATGCAGTGGGATCCCGCCATCCTTTGCTTAGAAATCCTGATGGCCACCGTGCCCCATGACCCACCTCGCCCCATGACCCACCTCGGCAAGATCATCTGGCTCTGGCTTCACTGCCCTCAGTCAGCCCATGTCCCTGCACAACCACGTGACATGCCCAAGCACCAGGGCCCGGCCATTCACGCCCACAATGCTGCTGCCCCTTCAGGTCCCGTCGGGAGGCAGCTGGTCACCCCAGGTCTGGCTCAGGCGCCATTCTGCCTGAACCGTTTCCCACCAGTCAGTGTCACTGCCACCGTACTGCATGACACCTACGGTGCCCACACATGACGGCCCCCAGCCACCTGCCTGCCCTCTGACGCTGGGACAATGTCCCCACATCTGTGTGACCAGCCCCCTAGGCGGGAGCAACTCACAGGCCCCGAGAGCACGGGTGGCGTGGGAAGATGAGGGCGTCTCACACTAGGGTGTCCCATGCGTGACACACGTTCCATTCTCCCCACAGGTGCACGGAGCATGTAAGCCACTTGCTGTGGGAAAGGCTACTCACCCCTCGTTCTTGGCCCACAACAAGTTGGGGCCCAGCACAATGGCGATGTTGCTGGGGGTCATTTTATTGATGTCGCTGTTCTGAGCGAGCTTTGCCAGGAACTTGATTAAATACCTACAGGGCAGAAGGGATACCTGAGGGCACGTTGCCTCCCACCCAGCACCAAGGCCCACTGCTCGGGTACTGGTACGGTGTGTCCCTGATGCGTCTCACTCAGGCCAAACCTACAAATGCAACGTGTGCTTCAGCTCAGAGAACAGAGCTTAGGGCTTGGGAGAGGGAAGCAGCTCAAGTGCAGACCTCCGTGGTTCAGCCTCAGTCTGCTGCACTCCTAGTCCATCTCTCCTCTGTGCCCTGTCTACTGTGCCCAAGTAAAAGGTTCTATTGCCAAGGGCTGGCGACCTTGTCCCTTCCCTGTGCTTCTTCGTAGTTACACTTTAAATCCAAGGGGAAATGGAGGTTCCATTTCTGAAACTTATTCTAGCGTAAATTTTCTTAACAACATAGTTATTCCATAAAGTAATACATAATCACCATTCCCTGAAATTTTATTCAGTGGGATGACTTGCTCTCTTTAAAATAAATTATGCAGCATATATGATCAACATTACAGAAAGTACAGTGATTACATACTGGACAGTTCAGGCTGGATCCCACATACAGTAAACAAACTTCTCACAATTTGTTCCAGTAGCTGCTGTGGTTAATGATGGTGACCCCTGTGAACACTGAGGCACGGCTGACACTACAGGCACCTCAGGGACATCGATGGAGTCCCCTGCCCACAGGCGTGAACTACATGGCCCCTCTGCTGGGGGTTATACCTCTTTTCACTCTGCAGCTACAGTAGCTTGGTGGCTTAATTTGCAGAATGCCAGACATACATACCTAAAGTTAACAAAATTTGGAGGTGGCAACTTCTGACAGATTCTCCATAAATCCTGAAGCTTCTTGTCTTGATCCTGCACACTGAGAAAAACATTCCATCCATCAGCATTTATCCAAACACAGTGGTAACGCCTGTGCCCACATGACACATTGACAGGGATGCCTCCATTGGCAGAAAGCGCAGCTGGGAACAGCGGACTTTGGAAATTAACAGATGTGGGAGTCCAACACCACGACACCCCCTAACTCTGAACAGGTTGCCAACTGCACCAGGCCTCAACCCCCCAGTGTGAAGACCAGGTGAGAAGGCCGGTTCAGTCGCACAACTGGGGGGCTCAGAGGCAGAACGCGTGAACCCTGGGGAGATGCCAGCACAAGGACACCAGTCAGCACTGAGTACTCTGTCTAGCAAACGTGTGTGCCCACGTGCGGCCGTGTAGCCCAGACCTCCTGTCCTGCGGGCTGCCAAGCCCGTGGCGCGCCCTCAGCGCTGCTCAAAGGCCTGGGCCGGGGGCTCACGTCCACACACTGTGGTTCCAGGAGCCTCCAGCCACAGGTTTCCATGACACCAAAGGGCCAGTGCAGCCTGGAGGGCAGAGACTTGAGAAGCCACCTCACAACACACCCTGACTTAACACACCTCACAGCCCAGCCAGTCTGGGGCACTGTGGACAGAAGGTAGACTTAGCTGTGCTCCAGGGCCATCGACGTGTCGCTGGTGTAGCACGGTGACCTCTGCGGATAATACCCAGACACAGACACCTTCTTTCTGACAGCAGAGTCAGGCTGAGGAGGCGTGGGGAAGGCCCCACCCTGAGAGAAGCCTAAGCCCTCCCCACCTGACACTGACCAGCGGGCTCCACTATCCAGCCCCAGACATGGGTGTTCACAGCAGGCCGGCTGCATGCTGGGCCCCAAGGACACACCTCACCAAGAATGTGCTCTGACCTGCACGCCCACTATCCACGGGGACAAGCCTCACTTCCTGGTGACAGAGGAAAGCTCAGACACAAGCACACACTGGTGGAGGGGATAGGGGTGTGCTGAGTGGTGCGTGGCTAAGGGGCCGGTGACAGTGTGTGGAGGGGGAGGGCAGGAGGAGAGACATGTTCCCCTCCCTGAGGAGATGAGCGGCCTCCAGGCTGCTCTGCTTGAAGCCAATGCCCCTGGAACTGGGGACGGGGACAGTACAGAACAGAGCACCGTCTTTGGGCTAGAGAGGCCTGGGTCTGAATGCTGGCTCAGCCAATTCCTTGCTCCGAACTCGGCCTCCTTCCTTCCCAAGCCTCAGTTTCCCTGTGTGTGAGCTGAGCTGGCAACATGTGCCGTGCAGGCCGCTCATATGGATGCCAGGAGGGGATGGCATATGGATCAGGGTGCAGGAAATGCTCAGGAGTGTTAGCTGTTACCACCAGTCTCACCACCATCTGATGATTGTGCAGCTAGTGTCCACACTGCTCAGCGGGCACACCGCCACTGGCCAGCACAGCGTGTGTCCCCAGGGACGGGCTTGGCTCCACACGCCATTCACTCATCCCCCATGAGTCACACACATCAGCCAATGCAGCCGTGGTGGCTTTCCCTCACTGGTAGGTACAAGCCTCAGTCAACACTGTCACCCTAAGCTTAGGAACGAGGCACAGGTAACTTACCAAATACCTTATTTCATGACCCCGAGAGTAAGATGGTTTACAAGTGGGACACATCATTACATCATTTCCTTTAACTGTTAAAACTCAGTGCTCTTTAAACCTACCTTGCAACCTGGGTCCACTCTTCATACAGACTGAAAGTCATCAACGGTTCTGGCAGCTCCCGCAAGTAGGACTTCAAAGCACCTGAAATCGTAACGCGCTCTGAGTATGGACGGGGAGGCGGGAATGTCAAGACATATTGTTCTGCAAACTGAAGTGATCTCAGCTACAATCTCCCACGTATGTCAGGACTGGGTGGGCGTGCTTAGAGAATAAAATGTCCCACAGCAGTTCCTTCCCTACTGAGGGACCGACAGGAAATACCATGCACTTCAGAGCCAGCTTCTAGCAGGCAGCACCTCCCACGGTAGACACAGATGCTGGAGACACAAGAAGGGACACCAACACAGGCATATCTCCAAACACCTGCGTGACGAGCTCCCTTCACCTTTACCACACAATCAGGAATACGAAAACACAGGCACACATGCCACACACACACACAGAACTCACCCACCCTGTTCCACTCTACCATTTAGGTCTATGAGGAGACACTACAGCCATTGTCAGAGGCAGGACTCGCCTACCACCCGGGGCCACCCCTGGGGCTCACCTGCCACGGCATGGGGGTCTGAGTAGAACTCATCCAGGTGAGAAGTAGAACAGTCTAAAGCAGCTTTCAGTTTCTTTAACTTTGAGGCCCCAGCCCCAATTCGGAAAAGGCCCTAAAGACAATGAAAAGCTGTTAGCATCAAGTTCCAGTGTGGGCCTGACACTGACAGCCTATAAGGACCATAGTGCTTTACATGTAAGGACCACAGAACTACACATGAAGGACCATAGTGCTTTTCATGTAAGGACCGTAGTGCTACACATGTAAGGACCACAGAACTACACATGTAAGAACCACAGAACTACACATGAAGGACCACAGAACTACACATGTAAGAACCACAATGCTTTACATGTAAGAACCACAGAACTACACGTGTAAGGACCACAGTGCTTTACATGTAAGGACCACAGAACTACACATGAAGGACCATAGTGCTACACATGTAAGGGCCACAGTGCTTTACATGTAAGGACCACAGTGCTACACACATAAGGACCACAGCACTGCACACAGGAACAACTCCTCCCATAAACATGGAAGTTTGTGGAGGTGTAGTCCTTGGTGTGCTCTGCAATTCAGTCATAATCACAACCAGCGTCAAAGGAAACACCCAACAGGACAAATCCGGCAGGCGTGCGGTGGGAGCTCACCTCCTCCTTCATGCCCGTCTCCAGCAGCAGCATCACACAGGCTTCGATGGGCAGCGCGACCTCACGCCCGCTCCGCTTCAGGTGCTCTTCCAACGGCGTCCCGAAGGCTGGCTTCTCCGCCCACTTATCTAGAGCAGCAAACCGGCAGTGAGACCTGACCCCTTCACAGCATCACCAGGTGCCATCTCCCCACAGCCACCAAAGGGGGCTTCCTAGCCGAGGGTGGTGGAGGTTTTGGCAAAGGGATCGTCTGTCCCATTGGCTTCTGCATCCACCATGTACTACAGGGCACAGACGCGCCAGGCCAACATGACCTGTGGGGCAGAAGCCGAGCGCGGCCAGGCAGAGGGGCGCTGGCGCTCCCGCCCACCCAGCGTCAGGCCCACATCAGCACCTGCCGTGGGTCCTGTGCTGAAGCCGGGGCTCGCCGGCACACGGCTTCCACTGAGAAGAAACCTGCCCTAGCCGTGCACAGAAGCACTGCCTTCCACCGACAAGATCAGATGCCTTCAGCGTGAAAAAGAAAACAATGCCTTAAAACTGCAACACCAGCCAAGGGGGCCACCCCCCACGGACCCATACGGGGTGTCACAGCTGTGCCCCAGCACGTCCCCAAAGTTTGTCCCCAGAAGGAGAGAGGCAGTGTTTGCAGCCCCAAAGAAGCCCAGGCTGGGCGCTGTGTGAACGGCAGCGGCACTTCCTATGACCTGGGGCACGCACTCTGTTTCATTCCACGAGCGGCCTGAGACGGCTTAGCAGCAGTGCACACAAACAAGGCGCTGAGAGCACAGAACGTCAGAGAGGGCTGTGTGGGCCACAGTGGTCGGCCTGGCTGCCTTGGGGCCGGAGGGCTCCAGTGCCATTGAAGGAGCACATACAACAGGGGGACCGGCTGGTGACAGGTCTGCAGCAGCAGGGAGGTCACGGTGTTTGTCCTCCAGCCCCCTCCTGTTTGGATCCTGGATTTGGAGCAGGCAGCGCTCAGTGTGCCCTTACACACCCACTCCATGAGCAGCACATGGAGATGGGACAGAAGGGACACCCACAGCCCACAGACCCGAGTGCTTGTGAGAAGTTAATGCTCCACAGGAAGAGCGCGTGGGCTGAGGCTGAAGAGCGCGCGGGGGGGAGCATCCGACATGGTCACAGGTGCCCGGCCAGTGGACGTCCTAACAGGAACACAGCGGGGGGTTCTGTGACAGACCCTCAGAGGCCAAGCCTGACCTCAACCACTGTCCCTTTAACTAAAGCAATCACTCTTGACATGAGCAGAACGCAACCACCTGATCTTCCCTTGAACCCTGGAGAGTGTGCCCCGCCCGCCCCGCTGAGGTGTTAGCAGAGGGTGTGAAGACCACTGACCCAGACACAAACCCTGGGGCAAACTCCAGGGCAGACAGTGGCCTCTCACACGACAGACCTACTACGTGCCAGGCCCCGCCAGGAGCTCCAAGGAACCCCCTCCCGCGGTGTGAGAGAGGGCTGACTGTGAGGAAGACATGGCACACACATGTAAACACGCAACAGCAATTCACAAGACAGGACGCGTTTGCAGTCATGGGGGAAGAGATGGTGCACACAGGGTCACAAACATGTTCTGAGGAGGCTGAGGGGTCTTCCCAAAGCAGCAGCTGCCCCTTGGCGCCACACCAGTGCTGTCACGCGGGAGAGCACACCCGATGTCCCCAGATCGGTCGTCTGAACTTTGAAGGGAAGCCAGTAATTAGGGCTGTTGTGGGAAAGGGTCTGGTTTTCAAATGATGACGACGACTAGTTTCTAAACACGACGTGGCAATCTGCAACCTCCCTGCAGATTGTGAGTGCTGGAGCAGTTCAGGAGCCAGGGGGCCCCCAAGGAGGCCCTGGGCAGCTCTCGGAAGACGGACAAGAATTCAACAGGCCGAGAAGTCAGGCTGTGGAAGGAGCCCGGGCACAGGGCGACGAGGACACGGGCGGAGGGGACAGTGGAGAGGATGCGCTGCAGGGGGATGGAAGGCTCCCTGGAGAGCCTGGAGCAGGTGGGGAGGGCGCTGGTGTGAGGCATGGGCAGCTGAAGGGGCAGCCGGCCATCAAGGACTGATGCTTGCGAGTCTGAGTGGCCTGAGGTGCAGGTGAAAGCCCACAATGTGAAGAAGGGGGTGGGTGGGGGACAGGGAGAAAAGGGCGTAGCTGCAGGGTGGGTTCTCAGAAAGGCTGCCTCTGGGGAGGGGACGAGGACAGAGAGGACAGCCTGACAGTGAAAGTCGAGTGGCGCGAGGTGAACGGTCTGAGCAGGAGGCGCCAGCGCCAGAGCCTGTCGACTGTGAGGCCCCGGTCCCCGGGGAGAAGCCAGGCTGCACGGTGTCCCGGGGGGCTGTGGCAAGACGAGCCACTCACAGAGCCCCCCAGAAAGATGACAGAGGACGGGGTCAGACGGAACCCCGTGAAGAAAGGCCAGGCTGCACAGGGCCCGGGGGCGGCGGAGTCGAGTGTTTTCTATTGCAGGACTCCGGGTGGTTCTGAAGGCAGAGAGGCGGCGGCCTGGCCTCAGAGAGAGGAGGAGCACCCGCTTCCTCCCTGCGCTGTCCCCTCCCACACGCCAGCTCCCCCCACTCCACTTGCAAGCTCTCCCCCACCCCCTGCCTGTCCCTGACTTTGTGACATACTTCTCTAGGGAAAACAGCCTTGGAAGAAAAAGAGAACGGGAGTTTAAAAAGAACAAAAAAAGGGGCAATAAAGATATCTTCTGCCTGTGCTTGTTAGTGAACCTTCCAAACCAGACTGGAGGCCACGCAGATGGGAAGGTGACAGCGTGTCCCAGGCTGTCCCCGCAGGGCTAAGCCTGTCCGGCAAGCCCGCCTCACGCCAGCGGGATGTGCTTCAGCAGCTCCGTGCCGGTGACAGGGACACCCTCAGCCATCACGAGTGAGGATGGCAGGGGCAGCTCGTCCTATGGAGGCAGACAAGCAGATCCGATGCGCAGGCTCATGGCTGCGGCCCAGCAGGATACAGAATTTTCTAATTCTATAATCTAAGAACTTTCAGGCATGAAGCACAACCTGTTGGGACCTCCTAAAACTTAGGAGACAAACTTAGTGGCACTCTTGAGGGTGCCTGTGTGGGGCACACACACACACAGTGCTCACTCTCCTTCACACCAGCCCCAAAGTCAGCCCCTCGCTGCCGCCTCCTTCAGCTCAAGGCCAGCGGTTCTACAGGGGGAGCCGAAGCTCCAAATGCCAGCTGACACCTCAAGCAAAGCAGGGCCAGGGGTCCACAGAAAACAGCAGTTTCTGCCTCAACGCTGCTCACTCATCTGTTGGTAAACGCTCTGACAGCAAATCAGAAAGTCAGAACAGAAAGCTCGAAGGCTCACGGGGTAGGGTGTGTGTGTGTGAGATGTGCACGCTGCTGGGGTGGGTGACAAGGATGAGAGCCGCACACCCAGACGTGGAGGAGGGCTGAGTGGCGGCCATGGCCCTGTGACTCCATTACACCCATCAAGAGCCTGACAATGGCTCATCAGGACTAGCTTCTAAAATTCCCTTCACGATGTCCAAAATACTGTCCCTAGAATGTGTGCTCATCAAGGCCAGAACCAAGCCCCACAGCACAAGTCACTGATTTGGCAAAAGAGCATTAGAGGCGAGGGTTTTCCAAGCCTACTTAAAAGACAAAAACACACAGGCATCCATCCCCGCAAAGGGCCCAGTCTTGCCATCAACTGAAGATTTTGGAAGAATCTGAAGCATCCCATTAGCATGTTAATTGGGTTTGGAAGAAATTAGAGAATGCAGCCAAGAGAGATGAAGTTACGCTGGGGGGCGGGACCCTCCAGAGGAGGAGCATGCAGAGGGCTCAGGATGAAGGACAGGGGCCCAGGGGCCGAGCAGGGGCGGCAGCCAGCACGCAGGTTACGTTACCTTGATGGGCTTGCATTTCGGGAAGGGCCTTGTCTAAGACTGCTAACGCTTTTCTATGGTAATCTGCTTGGGCTTCTAATAACTGAGAACAGACCCACATCCAAAAACAAAAGTAATGTTAGCATTGGATGGACACACACACAATGGCTGAGCAAAACTAAAAATGAAATCTTTAGCAAAAACACTACAATGACTGAGCTTTTGCTTTGACACCCTGCCTAGGCCGGGGACTTACCGTGACGAAGAACTTGCCGTACTCCCCTTCTTTGGCCATGAAGTTGTACATGTCAGCGGCAAGCTGGTCCTGGGAGAGAGAAGGTGTGTCACTGCGGGCCCAATATCGGAGAACTGGCTTCTGTGAACTTTTGCTGCACAAAGGGTCACACACAGCGCAGGAGAGCCGTCCACCAGACACGGGACCACAAACCACTGGAGGGAGGTGGTGGTGACGGCTTGCACAGGGAGGTCTGCAAGGCACACTGCTCACACGCTGCGTGAAGAGTCACTGCAAGGCCCTCCTCGTGGTACTCTACTATTTGCGTGAGAAAAGGAGGGTGAATGTGCTATATTTTTATTACCACATTTGTATAAAAATATCTCTGTGGGAAAGCCGGGATGGCTCAGTGGGTTAAGCGCTTCACTTTGCAGCGCCGGGGACCGAGGATCGAGTCCCGGCCCTGGCCCGTGTGGACCCACGTGCTGAACTTGGGAGTGCCCCCAGTTCAGTTCTCTCTCTGTCTCTGTGTATCTCTCTCTCTCTCTTTCCCTCTGTCAAAAACAATAAAAAAAAAAAAAAGAAAATCTCTTGAAGAAGCGCAGCAAATTAGTCACAGTGGCAACCTGCTGGGAACAGTGACAAATAGGCAGGAGGTGGCCCAGGAAAGGAGAAAGATGTTACTCTATACTGTTTCATACTTTTGATATTTTTAAACTAATGTAAATGAATGACATATAAATTAAATAATGCTTTAAAACAAGGGTGTCCAACCTTTTGGCTTCTCTGCATTACACTGGAAGAAGAACTGTCTTGGGCCACACACAAAATACACTAACACTATTGATAGCTGATGAGCTAAAAAAAAAACCAAACCAACTGCAAAAATAATCTGTTTTAAGAAAGTTTGCAAATTTGTGTTGGGCCACGTTCAAAGCCATCCTGGGATGCGTGCATGGGCCATGGGCTGGACACGCTTACTTTAAAAAGTGATAGATGAGGCCATTGGATATATATACACATTTCCAATTTTCACACACACACACACACACTTGAACTTCACATATATTTAATGTATACCTTCTATTTTTAGCATCAAGGTGCACAAATTAACATGAAGACCCCTCATTTATAAAAGTCTGAAAACGCTAGTGAAGAGTAACAAACATTCCCTTTTAGAATAACTAGGAAAACAACAAAATAAACTAATGGGTCTCCACACCTTCCAAAACAAATAATAAAAAGAGGAAGAGGAGAAAGGGGAGGGGTGAAGGGGAGGGGGCGGGAAGCCAACGACAGAAACTGGGCTGACTGCGGTGGGTCTGTGCTGTGATTGGTGGCCAAGGTAGTTGAATCCAGCAGTCACATGGGATCAGGACAGAAAAGGCAGCCTTGGGCCTGGCAAGGTGAGGGGCTATCCCCGAGACAGGTGCACATGCGGCACACATAAAGACAAGATCCTGAGAACCATGCCCGCCCGCAGTAAAGGTGGATTCGAAAAAGTCCCAAAGTGGCACATGGAAATAATAGGTCTGTTTGGGACTGGGCTCTGGGTCTGTGAGAGTGAAACAGTTCTGAGATTTGATAAACACCGGCCTGATTTCATGAAGTCTGAGTTTAACGAGCTGTGTGGTGCAAGAACCTTCACACTAAGAAAGTTGAGTCTAAAATGGTCCACACTGGAAATACTCTCTGGGGAGACTCACTCGGAATCTCCAGGATGCCCACAAAGTCCCTCTGAAAATGAGCTCATGACACAAGACTGCAAAACACACAAAGAAACGGTCCACCATACAGCAAATGCCTACCACCCCCCTCAGCGAGCTTCAGGGAACGGAATTGCCAAAGACAGTTACAGTAAGTATATATAAAATGATGAAAGACAGTAAAAATAAGTATAAAAAAAGGAGAATGTCCTATAAAAAAGGGCAGGTGAAGAATTAGAACTTCAGAAATGAAAAATAGTTAATGAAATTCAAAACTCAATGTTAATTACTTTAAACAGCTAATCAGACACAGCGAAAGAGAGATTCAGTGAAACAGAACTTGGATCTCAGGAAATCACCCAGAAGTTAGCATACAGATAGAAAGAGGAAATATTTTCATAAGTTTTCACCATCTGAAATGACAAGCCAGGGTGTGGAAGTTCAGAGAAGAGACATCGGCCCACAATGTTCCAGTTCAGAGTCCCCAAACTTCTAGCTGAATTTATGTCCAATAAGTAGCCAGTAGCCAAGATCCAGGTTAGACCAGATATGAATAAGACTGTTGGGTGAAAAACAATGGCAAAGCTGAAACTCCTAGCAGGAAAAAGCCTGTGTGAGATGATTTTACCAGGACCATTGATCTGAGTAGCATCTTCTCAAATGCAAAGACTACTCATGGCTTTGGGAGTTCAGTTTCAATTCTGAGCGACTGTATTATTTTAAACAAGTCATTTTATTGCCGTTAACACCAGGTCAACACTTGCTATCTTGAAAAGTGAATCACAGCATGACTTGAATAAACTAAAACATAAGAGACCTGATATAGTCTAGTAGAGGGGAAATCAGTTTTGGAAAATGATGACTAATAAGAGGAAAACTCTAAGTTGATCATCCTAAAAGTCATCAGCTATCTGTGTCTTTACCACCTCAAATAACATTAATATTTTGAATAAACATCTATTTTCATAGAGAGATGCACAGAGAATATGATCACTAAACCCTCTAACCTGGAATTTATGAAATAAAAAGTTAATAGTTCTCTCAAATTATAAACCAACTGTCCTACCAACATTTAAAAAATAATCCTTCCCTTCTCTACGGTCACATGATGACCCCTTTACTATATAGTCAATCTTTAAATATAGCAGCATTTGTTCCAGGAAACCTGACCTATTTCTATGCCCACTGTGCATTGTTTTAATTGCTATAACTTTATGATATATTTTGCTACAGTTTTCACTCCTTTTTTTCCCACCTATTCTTTACTTTAAATAAGCTTAGACATTTTTGTCAAGTTTTTAAAAATATTCTACTTGAATTTTTTAAAATGGTGCTTTAGTCTAATTATAAAGAAATGTAGAGTCTTGGGAAATAAAGAAGAAAATAAAAAGCACCTGTAAAATCAGAGCATGCTCACAAGAATTATATACAGCATGAATCATTTTAGCATCTGACCTTATATCGGTCATTTGCTAACACCAGGAGACTGAGGCCAGTACCTTGCACTGTTCTACTTTGTTTCCAGCTTCATCCATCTCTTCCTTCAGGGTGTCTATTTTTGATGGCAGCCCCTGGAAGTTGGTTCCTGAAGATTTGTGAGCCTGGTTCCACCTGCAAAACAGGCAGGTGGCCAGTGTCTGAGAATGGGGTATACACACGTGACCTCATGGACCCCACGCAGACAAACTCCTTCCCCACAGCTGACCGCACCCGGGCCTGGCCCCAGTGTCCAGGACACCAGCACCACTGGGGCTTACCCTCTAGTAGGAGCAGGTAGCAGCCCCAGCTCCCACCAGACGGACCCCTAAGGGGATGGGAGCAGAGGCGACCACATTCGGTGTCACATGAGCCCCAATGCGTCAGGCCGTGAGGCTGATTTCCTGCAGTGTGCAGTCGTGGGGTCCCCGCTGGGAAGTACCCCTCACCCTCCTGCTTCCGTCTGGGATGTCCCTTGTGCTGCTGAGAGTTTGTCCCTGGCTACTACCCTCTGACCTGTGATGGCTTCCAGCAGTAAAAGCCAGAACTTCAGCCACGCAGCTGGCAATAGTCTTATGAATAAAAAACACTTGTAAAAATTAACATTCTAAAGCAATACAGCAAACCTCAAACATAATATGGACTATTTATGTTTGCTTTATATAGTAAGTAGAGAAAAAAAAAAGAATTATACGACAGTAGGGCGGGTGCCTGGGTTGCTAACTGATTTGAACATTTCATGAGGGTTGTTTCTCCCCTAACAACAAATATTAAATCAGTGGTATGTCTGATACTCGATGGCATCCTAGAAATGAGAAAAGGCAGCGTTGCTGCAGATCTTCTAAATCTGTGATGAGAGCATCTGACACGCAGACACTCAGTAAATGGCAGGTATGTCCCCATATATTGACCCAGTAAAAACAGTCCCACCCTTTTCTCAGGACTGAAAGCGCTAACAACACAGCAGAGCTGCACCAGCACCGGTTTGTGTGAATAAAGTTTTATTGGGACAAGCCATGCTCACGCACAGCAGAGTGGCTGCAACAGGGGCCACCTGAGCTGCGGTCTAAAAACATCTGCCTTCTGGCCTTTCACAGAACTGTGGATCCTTTGTGACAAAGCAGGAGAGGGCCCAGCGGGGCACTGCCTCCCGGCTGCCACCTCACTTAGGCCCAAGGACAGAGCCACAGGCCCTCGAGCATAGCGTGGAGGCGGGGCCGTCAGGGGGTGGCTCAGTTCACGCGAGGCCCCATGGGGTGCAGCACATGGCTGAAGGGGACCACAGCGCACACATCTGCCTGTCCCCACGCTGCTCGTGGGGCGGCTGTGGCAGCCTCCTTGCCCTTAGACCCGAGGCTCCTCTTCTCCCTCCCGTGTCCCTTCATCAGGGGCGCACTGACCACACGTGCCCCTGCGCGGCCCCGTGTCCACACAGCGGCCTCCCGTGGGGTGGGAGGTGACCTGGCCGCATGATGGGTGGCCTCACCTGGCTCTGACCGAGTCCCAGTCCAGCACCAGCTTGGCGAGCTGCTTCCTCTGCTTCTGGAGGTTGGGAATCTCCACCTGGAGGAGACAGCACACAGGAAACGTGGCTCCCAGGCTGCACTCGCGGTCACACAAGTGCACAGCCTCAGCCACCTCCCCTCATGTCCAGGCCCCCTGGACGGCGGACGTGCGCACACACCTCGGCTACGCTGCACAGCGGGTCCACGACCTCCTTCTCCACAAAGACCTCGTGCTGGGACAGCTCCAGAGCCAGCTGGCTCTCGGCGTCGCCACACGTCTCCAGCATCTTCCTGCGGGGACAGCGCGCAGTCAGGCCCCGGCAGCCACGTCGGGCCAGCTCTGCACTCTGCTGAGGGGCCCAGCAGACGGCTGCCAGACACCCCCACCCTGAGGCCCCACGGGCACCCACTTACCCCAGGAGTGACTCTTCCAGCTGACTGGACGCCTCTAGCATGTTCTGGGCAAGCGCGGTCAGCGGCAGCTTTTTCTGGAAGGCAGAGCAGTGGTTCTCACATCACTGCCACCCCCACAGCCACCTGCTCAGACTGTCCCTCCCGCGTGGACTCAGGCTCTGGTCTCAGTGGCTGTACGGCTTCCTCTCTGTGCCAATGTCCTCACGCCCAGACTACAGGGGTGACCACAGCACATCCCAGGCTGTCTGCTGACCTAGGAAACGTTCAGTGTCAAGTATCTGGCCCCCAAGTGCTCAGGCAACATTAGCTGCTATAACACCCCTGTTCCTATCGTCACTAACTAATCACGTGCACACTACATCCCAGGCACTGGGGACACATGACAAAGGCCTTTAAGATTGTCAGGACAAATAAATGCAATAAGATGCTCAATTTCAAAAACTTTTATTAGATTACTCATTCTTAAACCGGGTCTTAACATGGCTATAACCATAAAAATGTAGCCTCCTCTATGTATCTAAAAATATCTAGCTAAATCTCCAAAGAAGTGTTTGTAAGCATAAAAAAAGCCACACACTTCCGATCAGAGCTGTGTTTATTAGCTGGAAGTGCTGTGGGGTCATGTGATCACTGCGGAACTGTACAGCCCAGCAGCCTGAAGGCTGGGATGTCAAGTGCCAGGCCGGGGCCCCAGAGAGGCCTTACTGTCACGTCCGCTCACCAGCGACAACCAGCTCAACTCAAAGTGCCTGGAGAAGACTCGGGGTGAGCAGGCTCAGCGACATCTGGGGGCACAAAGTATGCCGCGGGCGGGCCCGGCAGCGTGAGCATGAACTCGAGGCAGGTGTGCACCTGCTGAAGCTGACTGGGAGGCCCTGTGGTCAAGGGCAAAGCCTCCAGGAGACACAGGACTGGGGTGGGGGTCACACTGGTGCTTACATGTCTCCGGTCGGCGTCGGTGCCATGCTGGCCCTGGAAGCACGCCAGCAGGCGCTTGTGCGAGTGGTGACACACTGACCGCACCGTGTCCAGGCGCCGCTCGATCTGACGGAACACATAAGATGGCTGCTCGCAGGCCCGAGAAACCCGCCCCTCTCACGCGGTGCCCCCTCAGCAGGAGAAGCATCCTGGTGCTGGGTTGTTAGCTTGGGAACAAATGCACAGGGCTGCTGGCCACAACACCAGGGGCTGTCACCACAGGTACTTGGGCCACATAACTGTGGACCGTGGGCAGCTGTCTTGAACGTCACCGATGTCAGTAGCATCCCACCTGCCCAGTTGTGACAAGAAACACACATGCAGACATTGAGCCTGTCGCCTGCCCGAGGACCATAGAGAGCGAGCTCGCCTGCACTGACAGTCTGGGTCCCTAAGGCCAAGTCCACCTGCAGGGAGTCACTGACAGTCTGGGTCCCTAAGGCCAAGTCCACCTGCAGGGAGTCAGCGCAGGCCCGCCTGGAACTCGCCAGCGGAGACATCACACTACACTGCGCCAGGTCCCAAGGCCCAGCTGCAAGTGAGCAGGCCCAGCACAGGGGAGGCAGCCACAGGGCCCCCCGCTCTGTCTGGCTCGCGGCTGTGGGCCTGTCACCTGGTACATCAGATAGAAGACACAAAATAAACATCCCACCGCTCAAACTCAGGACTGGGGTTTTCAAAATTATTTCTTCCTAGGCTTGGGGTAGTTTTCTGTTTTTTATTTTGTTTTAAAATAACCCCCAAAGCAGTGTGAACAGCCAGCAGTGAAAAGCACTGACTTGGGGGACCCCTGTATCACCATTAACTTCCCAAAATACTGCTGCTGGGACATGGCTGTTTATGGCAAAGCGAGCTGCCCTGACAGGAAGGAATGCCAAAAATGTGTGTGCTGATGACTCATCAGGAACGCCAACAGGTCCTTGGAGACGCTTCTATCTTAAAGAAATATCAACAAATGCCAAGCAAAATACCGTTTTACCCTAAAACATTTCACCCAGCTGGATGGGATGGGCCTCCTTCTCACAGGTCCTCAGACCACCGCAGTTTTTCTCCAATGAAGCCTGGGCCCCCAGGAACCCATCTGGCAGGCATGCTGCTATGGGGGTGCAGACGTCACATTAGCTCCCCACATCTCCTGGACAACGGCCAGGTCTGGAAACACTGGAAAACTAACACACACTCTTCCTTTACCACAAAAGCACAGGGGACAAAGACAGACAACAGGAAGCGCCCCGACCTGCCCTGCTCACTGGTGTACCCCCCAAGTGCCCGGGGCGCTGTGTGGCACACGGAAAGGGGCTCGCTTCACACTCTTGCAAGGACACGCACACACCGAGTCCCTGTGCAAGGCGTCAGGGGACCACAGGAAGTCAGGGGTGGTCTTGCCCCCCAGAGACACACAGGGAGGTGAAAGGCAGCATCCTAGAAAGGAGGTCGGGGACACAGGGCACATTCAGGGGCACCGCACACCAGAAACAAAGCCATCTCTGAGGCCTGTCACAGTGGGAGTCACACAAGTCACCACTTGCCGCGTCCCCTTCCCAAGCGGCCACATGACTCACGGGCCCCTAATCACCTAATGAGGTGGCTGCAGCGACTACCCCCCGAAATGAGTTTGAGATGTATGGCAGAAAACAGTGAGAAAATATGATTAACTCATTTCCTGTCTGCCCGGAGAACACCTGCCAGCAGCATATGCTGCTGCAGCGTTTATCCTGAGATAACTCCTGGATGAGTCCTAACCTTACCCCCAAATTTGCCATAAAATATCTCGGTTGTTATTTTCACATTGCTCTAATATATGAGTCTTTGGATGTAAATGACATCATTCTATTTATAGCACTCTGTTTTTAGTAGTGGTATTTCCACTTATAAAATATAGTTTCTCTATCACTGAAAATGCCAAATCCTAGAAAACCTACCATTCCTACGCATGGAAAAAACTGTTAAATACTGATCATCTTATATATTTCAGTTACAATCAGAGACAAGTTCTGTTTGGAAATCACTCCAAGAGCAGTTTTTATATTTTATTTTCACACTGAAAACCAGTCGGATTTGCTTTAGCCTCAAAGAGCATGTTTACGTAAAATTAAATGAATGCAGCAGGTACACTTTTTTTTTCTAAATAGGACACTGATTAAGAATATGATTCTCTAATAAATCTGACAAAGACGCCTAACCTTTAATAAAGTCTTTGCGTGCTCCAAACAGAAAACACAGGGTCGCTAACCACTAACGTGCTCTGTGGCAGGCGGCCAGGGCCAGCGAGGGTGCGGTGGGCATGGCGTGGGGGACACCAGGCTCCTCCTGAGTGCCCAGTGCGACGGGCGTGGAGTGCATGGGGGAGCGGAGGCGTGGAGAGCTTCCAGGACCTCCTGGGAGGAGCCTCAACCCCAAAGCGGGAAAACCCTGAGAGGTGGTGTGGGGTGGCCCTGGCTCACGTCTTCAACAGAAGGCGCCCCCCCTAAAAAGAGGAAAGACAGTCAGAGCTCCGGACCTGAGCCCTTCTGCAGCCTCATGGTGGCACTTGGAGATCCTGCCACTGTCAATGACGGGAGCCCCTCAGGACCCCACGTAGACCAGGACTGGGACACAGGAGAAAGGAGGCTGGAGCCGCTGGCGGGGCCTATCCCATCAAGGGCACTGTCACAGTAGCCTGGCCGGGACCCGTGACAGGACACAGGGCCAAATCCGCCAGGCCCCTCCCCCACCCGACTCCAACACCTGGGGTGGACGGCAGGGCTGGCCCTGTCTGAACTTCAAAACATGACACCAGTTTCAGATCCCCTTCTCATCACCATGTGACTCAACTGCTTCTCTGTCCTGCTCAGCATGTACTCCTCAACTTTATTCTGTGTTAGGTAAGATAAGTCATGAACCCACAGGCCAGTAGCTGCGCTTGCTTTTAAACAAAGCACTTTAAGAAGACGTAGCCTTGTTACCTGTAACAGGTCTTCACTGAGGACTTCTGTTTTCTCGGCCCTGCGGGGAAAATTTAAAGTTCAGAGTTAGAAATCAAGAAATGAAAAGCAACTCATAATAGCTAATAATTATTACCCCAGAATTTAAAACAAAGCAGGCAGAAATGATTGATAACAAGGGGAGAAATTTTACCAATTATAGTGTGTCCCAAAATTCATGCAAGATTTGAATTTTGCATCATTTGTGCAGTAAAGTGCTGCCAACGGAAAAAAAAAAAAGACAGTGTGACAGGTGACAGTTCAGGATTATTAAAAATGGAGCGCTACATGAAAGAACAACGCATTTTCATTGTTGAGCATTGAAAATTTACAATTTTTAATTATAAACCTGTGTTTTCTATCAAAATTACTTCTTGCGTAAATTTTGGGACACCCTTTTATTATATCAGAGGGCAACTTAAGCAAAACTAAAGAAAAACAAAATTTTGCAGAGACTCACAATCCAAAATGAGAAGAATGACTTACATCAGTGGTTCTCAAACTTTAGGGCCCAGAACCCCCCATGGGAGTGATGGTTTGGCCACCCTTCTCAGCACTGACCTCAGGAGATTATAGTCAGTAGTTCTGGAGTGAGACCCACATCCTTAACCAGTCCCTCCAGGCCCAGAATTCCATGGCAACCCCACTGAGAAGGGAACACTCCCAGAGATGCTGAAGTCACCAATCACAATTATCCATCCACCTGTGACAGCCTCACTGCCCCGCGTCTGTGACAAATCCAGAAGCTTTAGCTACGACATGCAAATCCTTGCTTCACTTTCAACAGCTATCTTCACACCTTTCCCTTATCTGTGCTTTAGAACTGCTGTTGGCATAACTGACCTTCCAGCAAACCGACATGGCGGCCAACAGCGGGTGAGGCCCGGCTGCCACATCACAGTAGCTTTGTGAGAAGACACTTCTCTGCAGCTCAAAGAAGCAGTGTCATTCTATACATGACACCCAGAGTCACTACAATCAAAGGGCTGTCTGACTTGTGGTTTACAGATGATTTAAGCCAAAGCATCAACAACCCGACCAAATCCCACAATGAGATGAACTTGGCATTTCTGGAGGGCGAAGACAGGCCTGTTGCAGCCCTCACGCTGGGGTGGGGAGGTCAGGGACTCAAAGCCTCTGTAAGATGGACTGCAGAGGGGAGGCCACACAACCTTGCCTGTGAACCAATGTAAGACAAGAAAAGCCATTTGCCCAGAAAGAGGATGGGTCCCCTAAAAATGACCTCAAGACACTGCTAAGCTCAGGGCACCTCCAGAGGCCTGTGTTGCCACAGCAGTGCCCACGTGGTGGCCCCTCGCCGGTTCTGCAGGAAACCCCAATCCTGACCTGACTGACGCCTCCCGGGTCCAGGGGAGCGGAGCCTGTGGAGCAGGCTGGGCCGGCTCCCAGGAGGCCAGACCTCAACTCCACCACCGAGCTCTGCGAGCAGCCGCCAAGTATGGCAGCCCAGCCCGCGCTTGGCACTGCTTAGGCACCAAACACAGGCAGTCACGCTGGTTAGGGAAGTGCAACAGGGGCAGCCACTGCCTCAGACAGGGGACCTGCCCAGGGCGCATGGGCAGGGCAGGAGGCTTCCCCAGGAGCCCCGCCCTCCTCCAGCAGAACCTGGCTCTCACACTGTCTCCATCAGCCAGGACCCACGCACCAAGACAGGGCCTGCACACCTGACATGTTCTGAAGCCTCTTCCTCCTGTGAGTACACGTGTCACTGAGGAAGTCCCAACACCCGTTAATACAGACAACCCTGAAGAGCGCGAGGGTCAGCAGCGGCAGATGTGCACATGCTACTGAGAGCCAACTGCTACCAGTCCGCTGACTCTGGATGTAGTATGTTATTTCCTGTAGTCTCACAATAAAGTGAGACAGAGAAGGAAGATGTTATTAACAGCGTCATAAGGAGAGAAAATGCACGTACAGTGCTTGCTGAGACCATCCTCACACAAGTGGACCCCGCGCAAGGTCAGCTGTGTTCACATGTTCAAAAGAGGGGATTCAGAACAAAGTATGTCCTCTTATGAAATGAGACCGTAAAGCTAGAACAGAAGAACCAGCTGGGAGAGTCTTTTCCTAGCTCCTTGCTCAGTGACTTTACACTGGCAACTCGGAAAAGAAAATACACAAGTACAATACAAATCAGGGCTTTTCAGGGGGATGGGCTCAGATGTTAAACTTTTATGAGCACAGCACTGCAACAGCCACAAAGAGAACAAAGCAAATGTAAAAACAAAGCAAGTATTAACTGCAGAAACCCAGAAGTCCATCAGAAAGACGGTGCTAGCACACGGCTATGCTCATCAGCGAGTAGCAACTGGCTACGACGCATACCTCAAGCAGAAGAGATCCAGAAATCGTAACGTAGCTGTTGGCAGGACGTGGGAGCAGGAGCAGAAAGGGTCTCAAAAGACCCCTAAACCCTCAATAACCTGCCATAAGAAGCCAATAACTGATACCTAAAGTTGATAACTCAAGAGGACAGCAGTTTATACATATTTATCAATATGAACATGAGTAAATGCCAACAATGAATAGCAAAAATTTGAAAGGAGAATGGGGTATGTGGAACTCTACTTTGAGATAAACCTTACACAACTTTTTGACTTTTTAAAACACGTATACAAATTTAAAAAAATGTTTAGTCTGTCAGTTACATTTTTAAGTAGCATGCTTGATATGTTTTTACTGATGCATAACTTCAAGTGAAGCAAAACTCTGACTTACAGCACTGGGTCCAACTGTCAACCTGCACAAAAGTACAAACAACACACACCCCGGAGCGCCCAGCACACACGGCACATCAGTATACTGTTTGTCCTTTCTGGGTTAACAACAGGACCCTCTGCTTTAAATTTAGAGGTACTTTATCTGAACAGGTATCTGGAGGCTGAAAAACATGGAACATATTATATGAAAATGTGAGCACACCGCTTAAGAATAAGTGTACCCTTTGCTCCCTGCCTTTGTGGACACTTCATATATCATGTTGATGAAATTAATTTTAGAAAGAGATCCAGTGCATCTCTGTAACCAGGTTTTAGGGTTTACTGAAGTTAAAACATTGCCTATAATCAGAAAAGATTATTTTTCCCCCAGCTTTACTGCTGTACAATTTACAAAACTATATATTTAAAGTATACAATGTGACAATTTCATTTACAATGTGAGATGATTACCACAGCAGGTTAATGAACACATCCATCACCTCCCATGGGTACCTTTTATCTTACAGTTGTTTTAAGAATGCTTAAGAATGACTTTCTTAGTAAATTTCTGGCAAATACAGTATATTAACTGTGTTCATCATGCTATACATTCAATCTCAAGAACTTATTCATCTTTTAACTAAGGCTTGTAGCCTTGACCAGCATCTCCAGTTTCCCCCACCCCCAGCCCCTGGCAGTTCAACTTTTCTAAGATTCTTCACTTAAGTGAGATTATGCAGTGTTTGTCTGTCTGGCTCATTTCCCCTGGGCACAATGCTCTCTAGGCTCCTCTATGCTGTTGCAGGTGGCAGGGTGTCCTTCTCGTGGCTGAGGACTATTCCGGGGGTGTGTGTGTGTGTCACCTCCTCTTTGTCCATTCAGATACTGAGGACACTCAGCTTGTCCCCATGTCTTGGCCACCGTGAACAACTCTGCAGTGAACATGGGGGTGCAGACAAGCTCTCTGAGACACTGATTTGTTTCCCTTGGCTATATACCTGAAGGTGGGATTGCTGGTTCACAGGTAGTTCTATTTTTAATTTTCTGAGGAACCTTCATACTGTTTTCATGTGGCTGTATCAATTTATGGCCCCTCCCAACAGTGTAAAAGTGTTCCAATTTTTCCGTAGTCTCACCAACATTTGTCTTATCTTTTTGATAACAGACATCCTAACAGGTATAAGGTGGTATCTCACTGTGGTTTTTCATATACCTGTTGGCCATTTGTGTATCTCCTTTGGGAAAATAATCTTGTTACACCTGCTGACCATGTCGGTCAATGACAGACTGCACATACATCGGCAGTCCCAGACGACTAGGACAGAGCTGAAAATTCCCTTCACCCAACGATACCGTATCCTTCCCAATGTAGTAGCAACACAGAGCTTGCAAAACTCAGCAAGGCTGTGACTGCGACAGCAAAAAGCTTTGTTTGGGTGTCAATGGGGTGGCATTGGAGTGCTCCCGGGGGTGGGGGGTGGGGGGGGGGTGTGTGTGTGTCCTGAGGGCCTAATGACGTAATGATGGGCTGTGGGGACTCAACAGAGGCAAGAGAGGAGGAAACTGAGAGAGAGAGAGAGAGAGAGAGAGTCCCTAAGAACATCCACAGGGAAGCGTTTAGCAGCTTTTCAGACCTCAAGAAGCTCCTGAAGAAGTTTAAAACCATGGATTGAGACAGAAAGGTTTCCACGAATGTAAGAGAATGCTCACAGTGCGTCATGTGCTCACAAGCTCATCTGCGCAAACCACCACGGGCACATTTCTGAACAGAGGGGCATGTCATCTGGAAGAGCCTTGGGCAGGTCCTTGGGGAGTTTTCCAGGAGGCGCAGTGTTGTCAAGTGTTGTCATGGTAGATGATGGCTCCATGCGTGTCACCGCCTGAGACCTCCCAGGAGGACGGGATGTGACGTGGAGGACAGTGCCAGTGATGATCCTGACCCTGACCAGGCCCAGGATAATGTGCGTGTTTGTGTCTTAGTTTCTAACAAAAAAGTTTAAAAGTAAAAACAAGAACTTAAAAATTTTTTAAATAGAAAAAAGCTTACATGCTAAGGATGTTAAGAAAATACTTTTGGGGGGAAGCCGGGATGGCTCAGTGGGTTAAGCGCTCACTTTGCAGCCCCGAGGACCGAGGATCGAATCCCGGCCCCGGCCCGTGTGGACCCACATGCTGAACTGGGGAGTGCCCCCAGTTCAGTTCTCACCGGGGTGAAAACCCCGGTCCAGTTCCTGCCCTGTGCAGCCCCGCGCCCACCTGTGGAATGAAACTATGTGGAAAAACCAATGATGTACAACTATGGAGACTGTTCGGGGCCCTCCCCCTTCTCTCTGTCTCTGTATCTCTCTCTCTCTCTCTCTGTCAAAACAATAAAAATAAACTTTTTAAAAAAAAAGGAAAGGGGGAAGCCGGGATGGCTCAGTGGGTTAAGCGCTCACTTTGCAGCGCCAGGGACCAAGGATCGAATCCTGGCCCCGGCCCGTGCGGAACCGTATGCTGAACTGGGAGCTCCCCCAGTTCAGTTCTCTCTCTGTCTCTGTCTCTCTATCTCTCTCTCTCTCTCTCAAAAATAAATAAATAAAAATATATTAAAAAAAAAAAAAGAAAATGCTTTTGTACAACTGTACAATGTCTTTGTGTTTTAACCTAAATGTTTTTGCAAGAGTTGAAAAGTTTAAAAACTTTAACTGTTTACAGAGTAAAAAGTGACAGTCCACTGAACTTAACTTGTGACTGAAGAAAGGTGAGTGCTGGTAACTCCCTGCGGGTAGTGCACTGCAGAGCAGTGTGGGAAACGGTGCTGTCCCACGGCCTGGCGCCCACTCACCCAGGACCACCAGCTCCATTCACAGCAGGGGCCCAGACAGGTGGGCCACTTGTTAAACCGCCTTCTTCCTGTACCTTTTCTACGTTTAGAGATGTTCAGATACGCAAGTACCACTGTGTTACAGTTGCCTACAGTATTCAGTAGAGTAACATGCATAGCAATGTCCAACCTGTGGCTTCCCTGGGCCACACAGAAAATACACTCACACTAACGACAGCTGATGTATTAAAATAAATCACCAAAAAAGAAAGTTTACAGATCTGCGCTGGGCGCGCTTGCTGAACAGGCTCCTACCCCAAGAGCAGGAGGCTGTGTGTGTCCTAACCCAGGTTGAGTGCCAGGCTGGACCACCCAGGTTTCTGCAGGTGTCTCCGTGATGTGTGCACGACCATTTCTCAGGACACATGCTGTCGTTAAGCAACACATGACTGTATTAGGTTCTCTGCCCCACCTTTAATCAGGTTGTTTCTTCTTTTTACTATTGTATGAGTTCCTTATATTTTTAAACATTAGCCCCTTATCAGATATGTGGTGTGCAAATACTTGCCCCATTCCGTAAGCGGCCCTTTCCTTTTGTTGATGGTTCTCTTAGCTGCGTGAAGCTTTTTAGTTGGATGGTGTCCCACCTGTTTGTTTTTGCTTTGGCTGCGAGGGCTTTTGGAATCACATCCATTAAATCACGGCCAAGACCATTGCCAAGGAGCTTTTTCCGTTTTCTTCTGAGAGTGTTACAGTTTCAGGTCTTACATTTTGCCCCTTCGTGCAGGCTTGTCCAACATGTAGCCCAGGACAGTTTTGAATGAGGCCCAACACAAATTTGTAAACTTTCTTAAAACATGAGATTCTTGTGTGACCTGTTTAGCTCACCAGCTGTGGTTAGTGTTAGGGCACTATCTATACGTGTGGCCCAGGGGAGCCACAAGGTTGGACAGCTGTGTCTCCCTCCATCCATTTCGAGTGGCCTTTGTGAGTGGAGAGAGGGAGGCCTGGCTCCATCCTCTGCCCCCAGCACCTCTTCCTGCCATGAGCGCTCGGTGCCTCCTCAGAGCTGCGCTGACCACGCACGTGAGCTTGCGGCCGGGCTCCACGCCCCACTGCTCCATGCGTCTGTTTTCATGCCCGTACCCTAATGCTTTGACACCTGCAGCTTCCAAATCCTTGTACAGTATGAAATGAGGAGGTGTGATGCCTCCATCCTGGTTCTTCTTGCTGACTGCTCTGGTTATTCAGAGTCATAGTTGGTTCAACACAAATTTTAAGACTTTTCCTGTTTCTGTGAAAATGCCACTGGCATTCAACACAGGGATTATACTGAATTTGTAGATTACTGTGAGAAGCATGGACATTTAAAAAATGCTAATTCTTTCAGTCCATGAATATGGGGTATCTAGGAAAGATTACTTTTAAGCCACAAATCACAATTCTGGAATGTAATACACAAATTGGGGCGATTCCCTTCCACAAAGGCTTCCTCACTGGCCTGTGTAACCACCCCTTAATTTTAGGGAACCCCCACTGTCCCTCCAGCCTCAGCCGTCTCTATGCTGAGCATTCACCTTCACCAGAGATGGGAAATTTTTAACTATTATTCAGAATCCAGGCCCAGCTACCCATGCAGAAGGCATTTACATTAGCCAAAAAAACTTGGTTTTTACTGAGATATATTGTCTGTGATCAGTTTTTTTTAATCATTGATAAAGCAAGGGGGGGACAACATAGTGAATTTGTCACCGCAGCCAAAGACAAAATGAGCCAATAACGAGCACAGCGCTTGCTCCCTGGTTGAAAGGCAGACATTTTGCGCACCAACCTGGAGGTTCTGCTTTGTCAGAGCTTCTTTGTGTCCAACATCCTGGGCTTGAAAACACCCCACTTGAATGTTTCCTGCCTGTGAGCGGGAAAACAATGCCGAGCAGGGAGGCACTTCCCGCTCTCCGCTGCACTCCGGGGCGTGCTTTTTCCTACGCAAGCCACTGCGCGGTTCCATCAGTCCTTCAGTCCAGGCTGCATTGGGCAGGACTTCCACTCCAGCTACCCCTTTCTGGTAAGCGTACAATTTTTCCTCATACTCCCCACAGCCCAGAAGCAGCGCGCTGTGCAGCCTGGATGTGTGCACCTGTCCTGGACCAGGTGAGCCAACGTGCAACCCTGCAGTTACTCCTCAGGCCAGGAGACAGAAGACACTCGTCAGAAAATGCCTAAACTAGGAGGCTGGGTCGAAAGACAATGTCTAGTTGGCCTGAGAATTTCCATCTCTGATTGTGGGCTGGTTTCTAGAGGAGTTTCTGCTGCTCTTGTGAAACGCCATCTGTGCCCCAGGGCACTGCCACGCACTCAGGGCACACACGTCTTCCCATCTGTCCCCCAGGGCACTACCACGCACTCAGGGCACACACGTCTTCACGAAGCATGGAGTCCAGACACCATGGGAGCAAGAGCTCAATTCCCACCTCCATCCCCATCCGCCAGCCAGCTCAGCCAGCGCCCTCCCCAGCACCCTGCTTAGCACCTGCCTGCACACAGTAGGTGCTGAGTAAACAAACGCTCAATGAGTAAATGAAAAAATGGCTGTCACAACAAGAAAGGTTCAATAAAAGAACATTCTAGATTTCAAAAGCTGTGATAAGAAAAACATTCAGTAACATCACACAAGAAGACAACTGCACATGTGCAGAACTGGCTAAAACTAAGATGTGATATTGCCTTCCAAAACCCATCTATCTTAAGGAACAAAACGCAAGAAGCAGACCATCCACACAGCCAGGGGTCAGCACACTAAGGCCTGCAGGGCGCACCCAGCCCACCGCCGGCCTTGGTAAGGCCAGCAGGCTAAGAAATAGCCTTTAGTTTAAAATGGTTGAGAAACACAAAACACAGAAAGAGGGTCATCACTTTATGGCACTGAGTATGACAGGAAAGCCAGGCTCCAGGGCACACAGGAGAGGCCGTCCTGCAGCTGGGCCGGGCGGGAGCATCCGATGCTGCCGCAGAACCACAGCCCAGCAGCCGCCAGGGCTCCGTGTCCGCTGTCCAGCTGTTTACAGACACTGTCTGCTGTCCCGCAGCCCTCTGGCGGCTCTTGCGGGTGTGGTACGAACTCGCTGGCAGGACTGGCCAGGAAGGTATCTTCTCTTCTCTTCAGAGACACTCGGCCTCATATTCAAGAAGTGGCTGCCAAAGGAACAGGAGTGGCCGGCTGACAAGATGCTCCAAGTGTGGGGCACAGCCCAGCACTGGTGACGCTGGTGACGAAGAGAAGTCAGAAATGCCGCCACCCCCCCCCCACCCTCTTCCACCCCCCACCCACACCCCCCAAACTGCTGAAATATCATAACAATTGTTTTCTTTCTGTCCCCTAGTTATAAACAGATTTCAGGACAAGACCTAGATAAATACAACAGTCCGTGTTAGGCGTCAGCAATCCTGTTCTGAAAAGTCTAAATAATACACACTTCAGGCTTGCGGGCCACATGGTCTGTCACCATGGCCCAGCGCTGCCCTGCAGCATGAGGCGGCCACGCAACAGCCACAAAAGAGCCGGCTGTGCCCAGGAAACGCTTACGGACACTGAAACGTGAGTTCACACGGTTTCCATATGTCATGAAATACTCTTCTTCAGATGTTTTTCCAACCATTTAAACATGCAAAAGCCACTGTGGGCCAGTGCAGCCAGATGGGGCTCCAGGCCCCAGTGTGTGGACCCCTGGCCGGTGTCCAGGTGAGGTCCAGCCTCTATGGAACTCCAGCCCCTTCTCCTCACACCCCAATTCCTCTCCTGTCCAAGGGGACTTGGCGCATTCCCAGCTTGCACCTCAGGAGCTCAGAGGCAGCGTCCAGGACTCTGCTCCTTTCATGCCTCACAGCCACTCTGGGGCCTTGAGAGCAAGAACTCACTTCCCTGGTGCCCAGGACAGCAAGCGTGGAGCCCAGGAGCCAATACCAACACCAAACAAACTTCAGTGGCTGCCCACTGCCCCCAAGATCAGTGCTGCTGTGCTTTGGTTGACACACTCACATGGGCCATAGTTCTGTTGTTCTGTTACTTAGTCACTGATACACCAATTAGGATGAGAAGAAGAAATGGGGGTGGAGAGAACCTATAAGAGTGACTGGACGCTCTCTGCAGAGCAGTGATAGCACGAGGCCAGGCGCGGCAGCGCTGTGCTCCACTCCGCTGGGGGCAGACGTTACGCAGCACAGTCATCTCCTGCCACACGGCTCACAAAGCCCGCCTGGGCCTGTGCACCCAGCTGGACCACATCTAACTTTACAGTGAGCCAGGGGACCACTGAGCAAGTGTGTCCTGCGCTGTCTCACTGGAGAGCTGCCTTCTTAAGTTTCTGGGAAGGAATCTGAAATCTATGTAATTGGATTTTATAAATAAATAATCTGCTAACACTTTAGAAATGAAACAATTTGTTAACATGCCACCGAGTATTTTAAAAAGTCTCAAAAGGGAGTGTACAGAACTCTAAAGGTATCCCCTTCAGAACAATGAAAAGGGGTATTTTTAAGAGGGAAATGGTCCAATAGAAAGTACTTTGGTAATAATGAGGGCAAAATACATCTAATGGTTCTATACTCTGAATTATTTCCCCAAAGGATGGAATTTTGTCCACATATTTAAAACTTCTCTAAGATAAGTAACAAGTAATTTTTATTTTCAACAATAGCACACCCTTATCAATCTTGGCTGAATCTACATAATATTATTTGAACTCCAATCAATGGCAAAGATGAATTGTTATACTTCAAACTAAATGGAACTGAGTTTTATCATTTTCCTGCACATGTGAGCTTGTCCGGCAGTGTTTTGTTTAGTCAGTGAGCTTGTCCTCCACCTCCTGGCGCACTGAATAAACTCTAGTCACTAGCCCTGCTGTACCCATATGCTACATCTAGAAGCTCCACCAACGATCAGCAGGACATGTCACCGCCACCTGTATACTTAGCGACTCCCCTGGTGGCCTCTCAAGGGACTTCTAAGTCCCTACCTGTCCAGCCTGCTCTAGACCTGTACAGTATCTGCCGGAGCCTGGAGGCAGGTGCATTTGAGATTCCAACATGTATTTCATCAGGCAGAACCATGTGGGATGCGTTCTGCAAGTATCACGGTGAGGACAGTGCACGCAAAGCCCAGACCTGGGGGAGGACACGGCAGTGCCAGGGGCCAGGAGGAGCCGAACCCGCCACACAAAAATCTAAAGCGAAAGTGCCTGAGGCAAGGCCACACAGGGCAGGGCTCAGCTCTGAGCCAGGCTGGGGCCGCTGCAGGCAGGGGAAGGTGGTGCAGGCTGTCTGGGCAGCCTCTTCCCAGGAAAGCGTACTCCCATGGAAAGCAGGTCGCAAATGATCACTGTTCTCAGCCCAGCATACGAGGCCCCATCCAGCTTACAGCTCAGCAAAAACACAGCACTCACAACGGCCACTCGGAACCCAGGGAGCCATGGTAAGAATGTAGGAGACGGTTTCCAACCAGGTTACACAGAACTGTCCCAGAGGCTCTCAAAGTGACCCAGATGGTTCCATTCAGACAAAAGGGCCAGAAAAAAAATCTAAAGAGGCAGCCAGTAGCTAGGTTGTTAGCTGAGGGGACAGGGGGGTGGGAGTGGGGATCTGCTGTTAAAGGGTGCTACAGGGCTACGGGGGGTAAAGGAACTACCCAAAAGCTGGATTGGGATAATGGTTACACAACTCGGCAAATTTACTAAAATCATTGAACCAAACACTTCAAGTGGGTGAACTGTATGACATATACAGTGTATCTCAATAAAGCTGTTTAAGAAAAGAGTAACACCTGGCCCCCCACCCAGATGGCTGAGTTGGAGCCTCCATGGTGGGGCCTGTCTTGCGGGAAGCTCCCCGGGCAGCCCAGGGGCAGCTGGTGAGAGTGCTGACAGCCGCTGGGGGGCAGCTGGGGTGACTCCTGCCTGACAGGACAGGGGAGTCGGGGCCCCAGCAGCAAGCGGGGCAGGAGCAGCAGCCTGAGGTTCTGTCAAACAGGTCGTCACTGCCCTTGTCTTGGCCATGGTGGCCTAGACGCCTCCCGAGCGTGGGCTCACAGGCAGTCTGCTGAGTGATAAGACGCACTGCCTCGCAGATTCTAAGCTTCACTTCTGGCAAAGCACAGGGGACATTGCAGGAACGGACAGGAGGGCTCCGCAGGTACAGACCTGACAGTTAAAGAAACTACGACTCTGAGTGTGACTCTACTGGAAAATGTGATGGTGCTGTCAGAAACAGCCCCTATCTCACGAAACCCGGTCCCAGCACCTAGTGAGGGCTCCCGGTGTGCTAGCTGTTCTGCGAGTTACAGCGAGGAGCAGCCAGTGCATCCTACTGCAGAACGGCCTTTACGCAGCTATAAGTGTCCCAGCTTCTCCAGGAGGAAGGTAAGGTGGGGCCCAGGCCACACAGGACAAAAGGCTGCTCAGTTCTAACAAAGGGCTGGCTGTGACAACTGCATGGGCTGCAGGCCACCAGAGAATCACAGGCACACAAGACACAGAAACGTAGCGAGCATGTGGTGAGTGTGCAAGAGCTTCACCAGAGGATCAACGTCTCAGGCGGCTGTGCCTGACACTGCAGGGGTGAGGCTAGGACAAGCCCACAGGCGCACCTCCATGCAGGGCTGAAGAACTCTCTAGAGAGACCATCTGAGGATGGACCTGCGACAAGACATTCAGATCTCCATGCCGCCAGCTCACAGGGAGCTCTCACTGAAAGTCAAGAACTGGGGAGGTGCAAAAGGAGAAATGAGCCACTCCCCACCCTTGGGGAGCTGGCGGGAAAGGCAGGGATATAAATGACTGACTCCTTGGGAGTTCAGGGAGCAGAGAGACGAGAGTGGCCAGGAAAGGCTCCACTGGGAAGCAGTCTGAGATCTCAGATATGACAGACATCCAGAGAGCGTGGGGGAGGGGCCTGAGAGGACCCGCTGGGGGCACAGCAGAAGTCTGCCTGCTAAGGAGCTAGGGGGCAACAGGGAGCCACTGCTGGTTTCTCCAGTGTAGTCTCAGATCTAACCTGAGAATGACAGTGCAGGTGGCCCAGTGTAGGAGGCAGGCCGGGAGCTATCCAGGGCACAGACAAGGACACAGACTCACAATCCCAACAGTGTGAAACAATGGTGCGATGTCAACGTAAAACACTTGCACAGGTTCAAAACATTTATAAAATAAGGCGCTCTTTCTGGTCAAAAGATACATAAATCATAGAAACTAAGATTCATGGATCTAACCTATTTAATCACCAGATTTCCAACACTAGATCAAAAACGTTTTTAAGTGGGATGTTAGATAGCTCAGCAGGTTGAACGCTTGCCCTGCAACCACAAGGTCTGGGGATCGAATCCCCAGCCCCTGCCCGTGCAAACCCACATGCTGAGCCAGGATGGCTCAGCAGCGAAGGTTCTCACCTCCCATATGGGAGGCCCCCAGTTTGGTTCCTGACCTGCATGGCCCCACATCCACCTGTGTGAAATGAGACTATGTCACAGCTAATGATGTACAACCATGGGGACTGCTCTAGCCCCGCTCCCATCTTGTCTCAAACAATAAATCTTAAAAAAAAAAAGTTTTTAAGTAAAACTTTGCATTTGTGAATTCTTTTCTTTTATGAAAGTACTTTCATATATTTTATTTCATAACCTGTAACCATATGGGGCTACCTGTATTGTCCCTATTTCATGGGTGTGGGAACTGAGGCCGACACCCGTTACAGACATCACATACAAAGTCTCTGGACCCTCAGCATGAGTGTCCCTTCACCAGCTTTCATGCTGCCAGTCCTGGCGCCACCACAGACCAACCATACGATACAAAAATACACCCTTGACCGTTTGGCACCTCACTTTACATTTGCACCGACAATCTCACGTGAGTTTTCAAAGACCACAAAACAGCAAACGAGAGAATACTGTGAAAACTTCCAAGCTGTGCTTTGCAAATATAGGGTTTTATCTCTATAAACAACAAATATTCTTATCTTTTTTAAATTATTCAGTACTGAGAAACTGGGTAAGTGTGGAGCCTCTTGGCTCCTACGAGGAATACACATCAGAGCAAGTTCCACAATTCGCGAGGTAGCACAAAATGAAAGGGAAAGACACGCACCCGGAGAACGGGGATGAGGCTGCTTTGACGGGGGGGCAGGCTCTGGGTGGAGAACACATACTTCTTTACCTGCCCGTTTCTAAAACTCCAAGGACAGTGCCCCACACCACAGCTGCAGGTGACTCAGACGAGAAAACTGGCAATTTTCCGTGAGGCTTTTACTGAAAAGGACACCGACGATAATGAGGTAACTGAGTGGGGCTCTGCAGCCACCCCCGAATCCGACCACAGGCAGCCGCCATGCACACTTTGCCACAAACCCTTCCATCCGATTAGTCACTGAGCAAGTATTTGCTGGCTTCCCTTCCTGGAGCCATCGAAGCAGGAGGCAGGGCCCTGCTCTGACCCAGGCCCAGGACTGTCGAGGAAACAGCTGTCACACGCCTGGGATACGAGGGCTCTCTGGAAGTCGGGGGCTGGTGCATCGGTGTCACAGCCAACACTTACAAATCACCCGTGTGCCAGGCACTGTGCCAGGTGCTTTGCAAGAGTCAATTCCCTTAAAGCTCCCGTACCCCCTCGTCTCCCATGCCATTATCTACAAGGCGCAGGTGAGAACACTGAGGCACAGAGAAAGCAGCTCAGCTACGGGCCCGAGACGTCCCAGCTGGGCTCTGAATCTGGGTGGCTTTTTCCAGAGATCCTGCTAACTTCTGTGTCCAGGCGCTTCATACATAGGAACTCATTTAGCCCTCAAGGTAATGAGGAGATCGACACTACAATTACACCCATTTTAGAGATGCGAAACCCAGCCACAGAGAAGTCAATCAACTCGCCAGAAGCTACAGGCATGACAGGAGGACGTCTAACATAGGCCCAGGAAACTGGGAAGGTTTTTGGAAACTGGCCATGGCCTTTGAGACCTAAGAGACGAGCTGGAGTTAGAAGTGTGGATGCTGGGAGGCAGAGGGCACAGTAAGGCAGTGAGGACAGAGGTGAGAGAGAGCACAAGAGTGGACACAAGGTGAGGTGCCTGGGGGAGAACCCCCATACGCGTGGGAGCAGGGGGCCTGCTGAAGTCTGAGGGCAAAGCAGGGGACTCGGAGCAACCGTGCCCCGTGCGGGCATAGCCTGCCGGGCCTGGGCCTAGAAACCAGTCAGCACCAGGCAGTGAGCCTCTCCCACAGGGAGGGAAGGGAACTGAGAAAAGCGCTCCTGCCACAATCGCAGGGCAAGGCAGGAGGACTGGGCTTAGCAGACCTACCAAGGGGTGGCTTTCCCCCAGCCCTCAAATGACCTGAAGGTACCAGGAGCACCTGCGAAGTCTGGACTCATGGGCAACACACCAGGGTGGCCTGAGTCCTCATGCGAGTAGCCGGGGAGAGGAGTGCATGTTACTCGGTGTCCACACAGTGGGCCTTCAATCAAAACTTAGCACAGGGCAAAACAGACTGTGGGGCCTTTTCAAAAAAGAATCCAGTCGGCAGAACTAGATTCCAAGAGAGCCAGCATGCTGGAATTTCCTTGCAGAGGCTTCAAACAACTATGACAGGTATGTTAAAGAACCCAGTGAAAAACACTGACAGAAATGCGGGACAGAGCATGAGGGATTTCAGCAGTTTTGGGAATTGGAACAAATTATTCAAACTAATTAACAAAGAGGGCAGAAAGGGAACAAAGTATCCAAGATCTGTGTGGCTCTATTAAAAAGTCTATCAAACATGTCACTAGACTGCCAGAGGGAAGAGAGAGAGGACGTGGGCAGAAGGAATATTGAAGAAACAGAGTCTGGACCCACTGATCCAAGCTCAGAGAATGAACCCCGTGGGGGGGTGGGGGGTGGGGTTAGGCATCAACACACCACCTAAAAGCTCAGGGACAAAGTGCTGAAAACCAAAGACACAATCTTGGAGCAGGCTGAGGAGAAGCGGGGTGTCTTACATATGGGGGAGCAACAAGGACAGTGACCTGTCATCAGAGCCACTGTGACCAGATGACAAGAGGATGGCATTCTACACTGAGTGAAAAGAATCCTCAGGCAGGAAGGCAAAGTAAGACATCTTTGCAGAGACAAAGCTAAAGGGATTTCGCCTGCTGAAGACGTGAATGCAATACTGTGGGGAGCAGGAGAAAACCCAGGCGTAGGATGTGCACCCTGACTGGTTTGGGGTGGGGCGACTCCTAGGGAAGGACAGCCCCATTTCCCACGCCAGCTCGGCGGGTCGGTGAGACAGAGCCAGGCAGGCTGACAGGGACAGAGCAGCGGGAAGACCCCCAATCCTACCAACCTGGGACATTTTGCTCCAGGCTGAATGTCGCTCTCAGTGTCACACAACGCAGCTGCTTAGGCACAATGACTTTCTAGGGAGGTATCAGGCTAATTCAACACAAAGAAGTCCATCTGCGGCTCTCAGCTT
>PVKE010004379.1:44150-65247 GCA_004027555.1 Craseonycteris thonglongyai
GAAAAGAGTGGCTGCCAGGAAGGCAGAAAGGTGCAACGGACTCAGTGACAGTGACAGGGGTGGGGCTGGCGGGACGAGGAAGGCGCCTGGACCTCACAGTGACCCAGGGAAGAGCCCCCCTGCGCTTTATCAGTGCGATACCACCGATGTAAACGTGGGGCGTCCTGCAGCCGGGAAAGTGACACAACACAGAAGAAACTCGCTTTACTTGCTTTCCAAACACTTTCTATCTCAGGCCCCCTGAGGCTTTTGTGAACTGGTGAGTTTTTAATTTCCAAGAGCTCTGCGTCTCCTTAGCAGCCTGTGCTTCCATCTTGCTAAGTGGACGGGGGAGCCTCTGGCAGACTTTTCTCACAGCGCCTCCTGCCTGGACAGTAAGCGGACACGGAGACGACTACTCTGTCACCACAGAAGCTTTTTCTAAACGGCTTTCACCACGTAGTTTTTAATTTCCCAGAATTTCACGAAGTATCTTTTCTAAATTTCCGTGGATTTTAATGGGGGAAAAGAAATAAGCATGCACGTCGGGTCAACCACCTTGAGCTAGAATGTCTCCCGTGTGTCCACCGCGAACTTTCCCACCGCGAAAGTTTCAGGAACCTGCCCATGGAGACGACAGTGCAGCCCATGGCTCTGTGACGTGCTCACGTGACAGCTGTGCCCCTAAGAATGCAGTGAAATAACGCATCAAAATTCCAAAGTATAAAACCAATTAGCACAGTGGCAGGAGGGCATTTCACACAGGCCGCGGAACCTCAGCAGTGCTGTGGGGCACGTCTCACATTGCGCCACACCCGGACGTCATGCCAACAGGTGCCAGTGTGTCCTCGTGAGCAAGAACATCTTTGACACCCAGTCCTGAAAGCAGCCAGATGAATGGCCATACAAGTTTAGGTTCAGAAGGCACCCCACCCTGAGCAAGGTGCTAACTCCTTGTAGGAGGGTGGGGTGGCTTCTTGTGAACAAGAGTGCTGGGGCTCCAGGCTCAGCCCACCATCTAAAAGCTGTATGACTATGAGTAGGTTACGCAACATCTCTGTGCCTCTATTTCTTCACCAGTAAAAAGGGAGAATTACGAGTTTCTAACTCATGAAATTGCAAGGATTAAGACATGATACATGCAAAGTACTAATTCCTAGAAAGCTCAAAATATGGTTGTTGTTGTTGTTGCTGTTATGACATAAGTAGTGAAGAGCACAGACTCTGGAGACAGACTCCCTGGCTCTGTGACCTCATACAAGTCACCGAACCTCTCTGTTTTCTCATCTGTGAAAGGACTGACTCTGCTGGGTAGGAAGTGGGTCAGCACATAATGAGTGCCTGGAACCGTGCCTGGTGCACAGTAAGCATCTAAGTACAGGGACAAGCTATTGTCATGACAATTATTTTGGGAAGGTCTTTCTGGCAACCGTGTGGAAGGCGTGTGGTGGGCAGGGAAGATAGCACTGAGAGGCCCAGGAGAAGGAGAGCCAGGGGAGAGGGCAGTGGGTGAGAGGAGGGGGCAGAGAGCTCCTGCAGAGGATGAGAGGCCTTCATGACACGGTGTGGGTGGGATGGGAGAGGGGAGAGAGGCTGGACAAGGCTCATCACCTGGACAGAAAATCTGAGAGGCTCTAGGGGGTGGTCAATGAGGTCAGCTCTGCAGATGCGCAGTGCTGGGCCTCTGCTGACTGCTGGGGTGCATTCGGCTGTATGGCTCTGAGGCACAGTGAAGGCATCTGGGTGGAAAATTCAGTGCATGCGACCCACCAGCACAGGTCTGGGGCACTCATGCAGAATGCAGACCTGCAGAGATGGTGAAGGCTAAGGACTGCAGCTTTGGGAACACAGTGGACAAAGACAACGCTCTTCTGGGGACAAAGGAGGAGACCCCGGGGAGGGGAGGGAGGAGTGTGAGTGTGACATCCGTGAAGCAAGGACGAGTGGTGGTGGAGATGCCAGTGGTGGCAGAGAGAACAGGAAGCTGTGAGAAGGCTATCAGACAAGATGCTGCAGGGCGTGGGTGGGGGACAGAGAAGCCACATGAAGGAGGCTGGCAGCTGAGGAAACCTGATGCTCTGTGCAGAGGGGGCTGGAGGGGGAAGCCCCAGGACAGTGGCATCGGGGCGGGGCCTGAGACTCACAGGACCCAGGCTGGCACGCTCGCTGGAGTGTCAGGCTCGCTGGAGTGTCAGGACCGGGAAATGCAGCAGTGCCCGGTTTTCTCAGGACTAGGAGGCAGGTTAGGTCCTCTGAGGAGGGTGGGTGTGTCTGGAGCAGGAGGAGGAGGGGGCGGGGAAAAGAGAAAGTCTGGCAAGAAGCACTTACGGTAGGAAAAGGAGACGGGAGCGGCCAGGCGGGAGGGGAGGCCAGGGGAGAAGCCCAGCTGGGCTGGGAGGCAGGACAAGTTTGGCAGCTCCGACCTGCACAAGGAGACTGTCTGGGCCATGCCCTGCTTCCCAGGTACGGGAGTGACAAAGCCAGTCAGCTGTCATTAGGCAGAACAGCTGAAAGAAAAAGGCTGCTGAGATCTCAAAAGGATGGGAACCAGAGACCACTGATCGGCAGGTGGGAGGAGGAACTGGGAAGGAGGAAGCTGAGAGGGTGCAGAGAATTAGGGTTCAGATTTTACACGGGGTTCTTAAAACAACGGTGGATTTCCTTCTGGAAAAGAAGGCGGGTAGCATCCTCTCCAGCGTACGACACAGCCTTGCTCACCTCTCCCAAGACAGCAAAGTATCATGGTCTTAAACTACTGGTACTGGTAATTCTGAAGAGTCTCCTATACCCACTACTCGCCTGCTGTCTCTCGTGTGTGAGCTTTCTGCTCCTGGTATCTTCTTACTAAACTGATTGACAAGACAGCTTCCTTCATGAAGCATGTTAATCCTCTGTTGGGGCTGCTCTCACCGTTTCCCAGTTAATCATTTGTTGGAACTTCAATTATGATGTACCACAGACAGAAGTTTAATTATTAGGTGGACTTAACCTGGAGGCTATCCTCTATTGTTCATTCTCCACACATTTATGCCAGGCATGAACTACTCTCCATAGTTCTTATTTACTTCATGGTTTCATTTTTTACACGAAACTTTCAATCTGTTTGGAATTTATTTTGGCATGTGGTGGGGAGGTGAAACCTACCTGACTGTTTTCCCAACACTAGCCCTTTGTCTTGGGCTGTCTCCTCACACTCTCATGGCGCCTCATCCCACACCAGCCCCTTCGACACACCAGGCTGTTCTGTGCAGTAGCAGAAGCCCTGCTCTAGCAGCGTTGGGGACATGGGAAGGCCGCCTGGCCAAGGTCATGGGGAGCAGGTGCCCGCGGCGGGTCTCTGCTCATCCACAGCCCAGTACTTACTGCACCCACAGCCCTGAGGCAGCTTCGGCTCATTTCAGCCCACACCTAAAAGTTCTAACAATACAATGGGACTTAACAACTGCCCCAAAAGCTGATGACTAAGGGGATATAATTTGAGATATGATGGCCAAATCTCAGCACAGGAGAGCCTGATTTCTGCTTTGGGGAGAGGCTCTCACGCAGACTGCAAGTGTCCTGGAGGCTACAGAACAACGCACATGTGTGCACACATGTGGGGGCACACCTGTCACAGCGCTTCCCTAGAGGCCAGTTCCCGTGTAGGGAAGCACACAACCGTTTCCCCACTCAGTACACTGCATGAGCTGCCAACCATGGGGTGGGGGTTTAGTCCTGGGCTTCTTGTGCATGGGCTTGAGGATGTCTGGGAAGCCCATGCAATTATATGCAAATTTGTGCAGAGGGTAGTATTTTTCTGGGGAGAGGGCTGTTAGAAGCTCCATCTACATCTGTGGCAGGTCCTGGGTCCTGAAGACCACAGGCTGCAGTGAAGTCCCCTGTCCTGTGACCTGCGAACCTCTCTGCAGAGCTCGTAGTGACACACTGTCACTCCTGTCTCCATTTCTCAGCCTTCCCTCCCATTCTTTCCCCAGCCTAGAAGTGCACTGCACTGTTTTCTCCATGGAGTTGGACTCCTACAAGTTCAGCACTTTGCCTTTAATATCACTTGACAATCTTATGATGAAAACACAGAATAAAGACTCAAATATCAGACATACCAAAAGGTATGTGTCTCAAAAAAAGCAGGGAGGGGGTGCTGGGATGGCTCAGCGGGTTAAGCACTTGCTTTACAGCTCTGGGGACTGAGGATCAAATTCCGGCCCTGACCCATGTGGACCCATATGCTGAACTGGTGTGAGCTTCCCATGCCGGAGGCCCTCGGCCCCATTCCTGCCCTGCGTGGCTCCCGCCCACCTGTGTGGAATGAAACCAAGTCGAAATCTGATGACTGATGACGTACAACTATGGAGACTGCTCTGGGCCTTCCCTTTTCTGTTTCTCTCTGTCACTGTCAAAAACAATAAAATAAACCTTAAAAAAAAAAAAAAAGCAGGGATAAATGCTTGTAGATTTTCACTGGGAGTCATTCATATTGAGACACCTGCATTTTAACAGATCAAATATTCCTTGTGTTTCTGAAATGCCAAATGGGGGTGCAATCACCTCCTTTTATACAATGTTGCTATGAACCATTATATTTTCCAGGAAATTAAAAATAAGCAGAAGGTAGGACTAAGTGATGACACGCCCCGGAGGGGCCCAGAGTCTCTGCCTGTGGGACATCACGACATCATCACAGATGTCGCCACATTCCAGACAACACAGGGCTTCTTTGTAACTGCATCTAGAGATGGGATTGTTAAGGTGTGGAAATGAAAGCCTAGTGATGTGTATATTTGTAATAAAGCTGTAAATACACTAACTCAAGATAAAAGGTATTTTTAGAAAAAAGTAAAAACATCATTTGCTTAGTATTGAAAATCATCTCTCTATATTAATGTTTCATGATAAAACCCACCCAACGTGGTTAAGAAGACTGCACTTATTAGTATACTCGTGCATCTGAGAATCAGCTAGACAACAGTATCTGAAACTTTATATGTCAGAGAGGTGAGAAATTTAAAATGCTAAGACTTATATTGATCTCAGTTTACGTTGTATTAAAAAAGATGGTTGTAAACACATTTTTGCTATTAAAAATGCTATTCAAAGCAAGCAATAAACTATATTCAAGCAAAAAAAAATGTAATTACATTCTGTTGGAGATTCTAACCAATCACATAAGATATAGGAAAGAAATTATTGATACAAATAATAGGAACGAAGCAATAAAAACATGACAGGTAAAATGCTGTTATACATAGAAAAGTCAAGCAAGTAACAAAATTATAAATTGTAGCTAAATAAGTTATAAAGTAAGTAAATATATGACTATATATAAACATTAATATCACCCATGTTTACCCACTAAACTAATTAGACACAGTTCTCAGCAACAACACAACACGTAGGATGTGCACAGAAGCGCTGTGTGTCCAGGTCAGGGGCTGTGCTGTGTTCACGTTGCAAAGACATCAATTCTCCCCATGGGTCAGCTCGCAGATTTACATGACCATAACTGCTGGGTTTTATTTTTCTGCTGAGGGACCTAGCCCAGGGCAGGCAGCCAATACACGTTATGTGAATGAACGAGCTCCAAACCAACCACATTCGTAAACAAATTTTTCTTGGAACTAGACAAGTGATACCAAAATTCATTTTTATACAAAAGTAGGAGAGAAGAACTGAGAAAGAAAAGCTGAAGGAGACCAGTTCCACCAGATTTAAAACATTATAGATCAACAGTTCTCAAGACAGTGGGTACCGATACACATGTGCACACATGCACACGCGCACACCCATACACATCAGTGGGAGAGAAAGCCCAACAAAAAAGTAGATGTTTAAAAACAGAAGCACTAGAACACAATGAACGAGTGAAGACTGACTGTAGCCTGCCTCAGTATACAGCACCCACCATAACCAAGTCTCTCGCCTCGCCCCAGACCCCAGGGTGTTGAAAAGCCTTCAGCGCCGGCTGCACACTGCCCAGTGTCCCGGCTTGGCCCTCGTCGACTACAGCAGCCCCTCCTTCGGAGTCCCTGTCTTCACAACCCCCACTTCCCCTGCTGGCAGTTGTCTTCCTAAAGCACCCGCTCACTGTTCTCAACCAACTGCATATGAGTGCTTCCCAAATTCTACCACAGTGGTCCTCAAACCATGATCTCCCAAAACTGGAACAGAAGCTTTTCCAATGATGGTCTTCCACAGATGACAGCAAAAACCAACCCAATGCTGCCTGTCTCCAAAAGGTCACACAGCTGGGTCCCCCATCTTGCGGCTGTATGGGGAGTATCATTAATCTAGCACATGCAAAAGTGCAAAGCAGTGAGGTACTGAAATGGTTGCAAGGAGATGAACAAGTATAATGGAAATAAAAAGCCATGCAGCAGGAACTGGTGTCTCTACAGACTTTCGATGTACGACAAAACTGTCTATTGGGGGCAGGGGAATAGCCATCAGCTTATGCTAGGCAAAGACAATGGAGCATGATGGTCTCAAAGCTTTGTAAAGCTTTGAGGAAATAACTTACTCCTTCCATTGGATGGAAATGCATCTGGGGACCTGATTTAAGTGAATTAAGCACTGCAGTCACTCTGAACTTGAGAACATGTGGGTCTACATACAGCCATTTGCTACCTAACATATTTGAAAGTAAGTGATGGGTATACAGTTTTCTGCTGTTAAGAATCAGATAAGGTTGTCTTTCTCCAGTTTATTGAAATAAAATAGTAAGTTAAAGGATGAGGGTCTCAGCGTCTTAGGTTTTCCCTGAGTACTTTTCTTCCTCTGGGGTTCTCTGCCGCCCCTGTCTCTACCTGCCTGCCGTGAAGACTGCCCAAGTGTCACCTGTCCCAGAAGCCTGCCCTGGCCCACACGCACCTCCACGCCCCATGCCTGTGCCCACGCCCTGGCCCACACCTCACCAGGGCCACCCAGTGCAAGTGCCTGCTGCTTCCCCAGTACAGTGGCGCCTGGGTCCGGGTGGCCCCTCCAGCCCATGCCTCTGAAGGGATCCGATGACCATGGGAAACTCAAGCTGCAGGCTGGTAAGTGTTCACACTGGCAGGTGACAGGTAGTGGGCAGTTGCTGGGAAGAATTTCTGTGCAGTTCTTGACACTGACTGACTGAAATACCTGTATTCATTAACGCATCTGTTTACTTAACCCTATGGTTTAGGATGTACAAACTCTTCAGGAGGCATAAATGTGGCTCAGCTGCATGGAAGAACACTGAGAAACTATAGAAGAAACCCTAATGAAACATTAAAGGAGAGATCAAGTTGACTATTAACACTAGACCAAAAGGTATCTTTGATAAGAAAGACACCTGAAAAGAACTGTGGGCAAGGAGAGGAAGGGGAAACACCAGAGGACTGGTTAATCAAAAGGAAGTCACCTATGCAAACAACCAATTAGTTACAATGAACCTGAATCAACAAGTCTTACAGCCTGGAGGGTGGACATGGACTGAATATAGCTTCCTGTCACTTGCTACAAATAGGCTCTCCCTATTCAAAAGCAGCTCCTTACATAAGCCAAGTGGGTCAGATTTTCATCGGAACCTGCTCCACCTTCTGAAACTCGCATCAAACCCGCACCCAGTGGGCTCTCAACATTCCACCACTGAGTTCAAAGAGTAATGCGTCTGAGAACAAGAACAGCGACTTGTCTGTATTAATAAAATATGTGACTAAGTCAAGATACGGCATGAATAACACTTCATTATTAATACCCAAGGTCTGCTAACATAGGTACAATGATCTGTCTATACATCTGTCTCCCCACTCAAGTCCCTAGGAATCGGTTACATCTAACCCCAGCCTCTCTACCTCTTGACAGGTACTCAATAGACATGTTGAAATGCGTTGGTAATTGAACAACAATCTGACATATGAACATTTCATGGCAATGAAATAAACAAATGACAATTACAGAAAACTCATGTTAAGGGGATACAAAAAAAGGAACACATTCCTTTCAACCTCAGTGGAAATAAATAAAATTGTAGCAAATGTCTGAGAAGGCAATAAATATTGCATTCTACAAGGTGCTGCTGAGCCAGAGCTCCTGTCACGCCATGTGACATTATCTGCTGCACTGTGTAGACGAAATCATAGCACTGTCCTGTCAGAAGGAAATCTGGCAATGCTGTGACCACATAAATGCAAATTTCCTACCACAGTAGCAATTCTCAACTCCAGAGCATTCGTGACAGGAAAAGGGTAACTTAGGGGAAGGGCTGTCTCATGGGAGAGACAAGACTGGTTTATGCTGCTCGTGGTGCCCAGGCAGAGATCTGAGCATGTGTGTGCCCTGTGGAACGGGCTAGCTCGGGGGATGCTAAGTTCTCCTCTGATCTCTGTGATCAGGGCGAGGTGGTAAGGGCGGCAGAGTGAAAGCAGCCAGGCAGGGGCTGGGCAAGCTGGACGGCCGGTGCCCAGCCTCTGGAGGATGCCAGACACCATCCGGTCTTCCAAGAGTTTAGAAGTTGGAAATGAGGTTTCTGTATGAAAATTCTGAATTTTAAAATATGGGCCACTTACTGTAAAAAAGACATACTAAATAGGTCAAACAGAACACATCTATGCCTTCCAAGCAAACAGTGTGAACCTCTGGTTTTGACAATTCACACATTCAGAATGTGCAAAAAGTGGACCGGAGTTTGTTGACCTCAGCACTCCTGACATTTGGGACCGGGTCATTCTGTGCTGGGAACCATTCCCTGCACTGTAGGATGTTTGTTTATTTCAGCAGCAGCCCTGGCCTCTACCCGCTAGATGCAGAAGCACCTCCATCAACCAAGTCATGACAACCAAAAAATGTCTCAACACTGCAGATGTCACCTGGGAGGCAGAACCATCCCTGGTAAGAGGCACTGGGCTGAAGCAACACCCCACTCAGCCTCCGAGGCTTTATGAAAGCATCACTCATAACGCAAACAAGGGGTCTCTCACAGAAGGGCTGCCCACGTGGGATACGAATTTATAGCTGCTGCAGAATCAGAAGCCTGGGCTTGCACTACAGCTGTGTCATTTATAAGCCTCTCTGAGTTCTGGTTTCCGCATCATTAAATCAGGAATAAAATCACCTCTTCGAGCTGCTTTGAGAATACGAGATAATTTGTGCGAAGCACTAGCCCAGCAGCTTAATAAGCACCAAAGATGTTTAATACACATTAATCCTTCCTTGGGCACAAGCAGCCCAGTGTCTGTGGTCAGAAACCTGGACCCACGTTCCCTTCGGCCACTTAGGAGCTGCGTGAACTTAGCAAGTGACCCTTGCTTCTTTATAAAACAGAAGTGGCAATCACCACTAGGCGAGCACCAAGCCCGGAGGTTTGGTATAGCACTTGGTGAACCACCCCACTTAGAAATATTGGTGATTGTTACTATGGGATCATTTAAAGATTTCTATAAAGGCAAGGACAGTCCTCCAACAAATTCAAAGAACTGAGAATGCAGTCATATCAGGGTAAGGTGTAGGAAAAAAATCATAACAACAGGGATCATTAACCTCCAGGTCCACCAACTGGTGACCCACAGGCCAAATCTGGCCACGCTATTTTGCTTCCCCCAGGAAGTGTCATGGTGTCTCTTTAATTTGCATGAAGTGCCATCTAGTTTTCATTGAAACCCAGATCCCAGGCTTTTCTCTGAAGTTCAAAGGTGGGCCCACATGGGGCCTCTATTCCTATATGCCCCTTTGGCAGGGCAAGCATCATTCAGGGCCCCACAACCCTGCACCTGGCTCACTGATTTTAGTAGCCTGGCCCCTCCAGGCATTTGAATTTGTGTCCTTGGCTTATCTAAAGCAACTTATCGGGCAAAGCATTCCAGCTCTCCAGGGAGTGCTTCACTCAGGGAGAGGCTCACTGGGGTGGTAAACCCTCCCAGTCAGCCTCTCAGACTCCTTTTCTCCTCAGTGCTTCTGACTCCTGACTAACTACACACACTGGCCTCATGCTCCCCAACCTGGTACGTCCTGGACTCAGGACACCCATTGCCCAGGTCACTACCACGCCCACTGTATTATCTTCACCATGGCTCTCAAGGAAGCTAGCCAGACGACAAAAGACACGACGTGACCTGTACTGTTTGCCTGACCAGCACGCCTCATCCCTGGCTGCCAGAAGCAGCACCCCAATCGCCTCTGGGGAGTCAGTGTCCCCACTCAGGCCGTGTGGTTTGGGTGGGGGGTCATGACATTCCCATTTCCAGGGAAAGGCATGTGACCCAGCAAGACACATTCAGACACAGTGACTGAAAGTATTCTCTGTCCCTCTGGGACTTGAACTGAGGATGATGGAGCATTGGGGTCTCCTTGTGGACACAGTCTGTCTAAAGAGTGGAACCCCAGATCCGTCCCAGCCTGCAGCCATGCTACTTTCAGACACTTTGGCCACCTATGAGCTATGAATCCTCAACTCTGCTTAAGGCACTTCAACTGAGTTTTCTTACAACCAAAAGAGACCATATCTGCGCAAGAGAAATCTGAAAGCAGGGCTTGCTGGGAAAAAGAAAGACCCTGCTCAAACTTCCCCATTTTTGCCACCTCCCTCAGTTCATCGAGATGGGCTTGTACATCCCTCTGTGAGCTCTTACCTCGTGGTCTGTGACTATTCTGCTCACCTGTCTCTTCAGCAAGTCTACTGCCCTCCCTCAGGGCAGGGCCTGTGTGCCACTCACTCTGGGCTCTTTGATACTGTGCGCAATGGCACAGTTTAGACTCAGCTGTCTGTTACATGGATAGAAGGCCAAAGGGTAGGCAGACGAAAGGGACCATCCCAACTCCCCTCTTAGGGACACTCCTATCATGAGATCCCCCCAGAAGCCTTGTTCTTGACACACAAACCACCTTCTGAAACAGACTCATCCACCCATTATAAACAAATTACATCATGAGAACTCACTGCTTCCAGCCATTACTAATTCTCCCACGTACCCACCCCACGGAACCTCGCTGGGTTACTCCCAAGGTCCTCATTCTGGGAACAGAACACTTCATTGCCAGACACCACCTAGGACTCTATGAATTGACACACACCATGGGCATGCCATTCACACATATGACTTCACTCATGGTGGGGAGGGGCTCCTCCGCTTTCCAGTCTTCATCTTGACCGGGATTCACCCAGAATCCTGACTCTGATGCCCACCCACCATCTGCTTCCACAAAATAATTCCAGGCAATATCCTGGCTTCATTTTTCCTTCCTAGCCCTTTACAATTACTAAGTGGAAAAAACTACAAATGCACGTAGGAAATCCACAGCAGTAAAGCAACAGGGTCCCCATAAAAACAGTTCTGACTTTGGGCACAGAACCGCCACACCCTTAATAGCTCTGTAATGGCTGCAGCTTCCACTGGCATCCAGCAATGAAGATTTTCAGGCGGTCAAAGGTCAGGGCCAGAATTACAGCCCCGGGATGAATCACCACTGACTTCATCCAGTGTTCGTTTTCCCATACCCGGGCCCACACCACCAGGGCGATCTAATAAGAACTTGATGAACAATATTTATCACCTGTCCTATGACAGGAGTACAGCAGACCCTGAAATCAAAGGCAAAACACACAGCAAGACCCCAGGCGTGTAGTCTGATGGAGAACACTGGCTAGTACACAGCGATCACGTTATGGAGAAACAGGTGCTGTGTGCAATCATGAGAGCACCGGGGTGGGGCGGAGAACCACCAGGCGATCCTGGAGCACCAGGGAAGACACTCCGGCGGCAGACACCTTCCCGGGGAACACAAATGGGAGGTGGCTGACTGGCGAGAAAGCCCGGCATTCTCCGGAAACCAAAGTGGGCAAGGCCGGCTGGAATTTAAAAGTGTGACCAGAGAAGCTGCTACAGAGGAAGAAGGCCGGACAGGCTCAGCAGTTTTCACAGCCCTAGACTGTTGCTGAAAAGCAGACACCCCTCACCTGGTACGACGGACAAACAGGCCAAGATGGCAATCTGACAAGTGAGCTCCATGCTCACTGAACACTGGTCCCCGGCGCATGTTACTGAGAATACCAGAGGGTAGAAGACGACTCACAGGGAATTGCCTTTTGTTTACAGATACTTGGTCGGAGCATTAGCGCCCAGGCCTCCTCTACCTTCCTCCACGTTCTACTTCCCTACAAACAACAGGACAGCAGGCACACCTCCGCTCTAGGGGTCCGGGGCCATGTCTGGAAACGGGAAAAACGCCCACTGTGGTGGTCACGGGGGTGCGGTAACCACCAACCTGAAACAGCAACTCAAGAGTTGAGGGAAACGAAACAGCGCAGAGCAAATGTGGGCCGCTCGAGAGGAAGTAGAAGTACTTTCAGCCACACCAGAGACAGAAGTGTCCCACGAGCCCTGGCCACGCCGAGCTACCCCCTTGGACTTCGCTGTTGGAAAAAAAGAAGTGAAAGCTGTAGGGGGGGGGGAATAAAATAAAATAAAATAAAAAATCACGCTTTCCTATGGGGCCACAGAAGAGCAGTGGGGACCCTGGGGCAGCACAGCGAGGCCCGAGGGAGGCCGTGAAAACCGGGCGCGGGTCGAGCTTCCTGGGCCCCAGGCGGCTCTGGGTCCAGCAGCCAGAGGCGGGTCGGGTCTGTCGTTTCAGAACCAAGGTGTCAGGTGCCGGGTCACTTCCTCGGGTCCCTAAGTGCTTAATGACGCCTGATACGGGGCAGAACTGAGAAAATAAACGCGCAAACGCGACTCCATGCCCCACCCCATCGAGAAGGAAGGAAAAATAAATAAACAAACAAACAAACAACAACCGTCACCAAGGAGACACAGGCAGGACCATCTGCTTCCCCATCCAAACGGGTTTTTTTTTTAAAGCTTTTTTTTCCTTTTTGCTGTCGTTCCCACTCGGGCGCGAGGCGCTCCCCACAGCCCGTCCCCTCCCGGTCCCCCCCGTGCGGGCGCCCAGAGCCGCGCGGCCTGGGGCTCCGGTCCCGCCCGGGGCCGGGCCCCGCTCGAGGCGGCCTCGTCCCCCGCCCCGCCGGTCACTCGCCTGCCCACGGTCTGGTTGGCCAGCTGCTTCATGCGGTTGAACTGCTTCTTCATGGCGGCGGCGGCGGCGGCGGCGGGGCGCGCGGACGGCCTGCGGCTCCAGCTCGCGACCCGGCGGCGGCGGCGGCGGCCCGGGCCCGCCCTCGCGCGTCACTTCCAGCGGCACCGCCCGCTCGCCGGCCCGGCCGCTCCCCCGGAACGTGCCCGTCACTCCAGTCCCCGCCGCCACGCCCCTGTCGTGTCCCAGCGTGGGGCCGCCACCTCCCCCCCCACCGGACGCCGGCGACAGGCGACAGGGGCCGCCCCCGTCCGCGAGGCCGAGGCGCCGGCGCGGGGGCCGCGCATGCGCGCGCCGCCCAGGGCGCTGACGCGCAGGCGCGGAGGGCACGGCCCCGCCCCCTCCGAGGCGCCGCTACGGGGGTGGGGCGGGTCCCTGTGGGGATTTACCTCCGTTTCTTAAGAAAAACAACAGAAACAAAACAGACAACAGGAGGCGTGGACGTCACAAGCAGCGGGACGACCCGGACGGTGTGACAAGAAAGTCGCGGGCGGCGGCCGCTCCTCGCTCGAACCCGCGCGGGAGCAAGGCCGGCCGGGGGCGACGCGGCGCCGGGGACAGCGCAAGGCCCGCGGCGGGGGTCGCGTCCCTGCACGACGAGGGCCCCGTGTCCGGTCCCCTTCAGCCCCGTCCCGTCCTCTTGCTCCCCGCCCCCCACGCCGGCGTTGCCTAGCAACACGTCGTCGCGAGTGGGCGGAGCTCCGCTCTGCGCGTGCGCAGGCAGCACTTCCGGGCACGCGGCGCGCTTGGCCAGGCGGACCCAGCGGCTCCTCGTGCGTTCCCCGGCGCCGCCGTCGTCGTCTGCGTGCGCGCCCCTCCCCCCCTCCGGCGCCGCCGTCATCGTCTGCGTGCGCGCCCCCCGGCGCCGCCGTCGTCTGCGTGCGCGTCCCCCGGCGCCGTCGTCGTCTGCGTGCGCGCCCCCCGGCGCCGCCGTCGTCTGCGTGCGTAGGCTGGCGCGCCGACGTAGGCCGTTCTCTGGGGCACGTGGACGGCGCTCTTGAAGGCAGTGTCGCCTGGGAGAAGAACTGGAGGGCGCGACGACCTACGGTTGACCTTCAAATGCTAGACACTGTTTTCACACCCGGAGTGCGAGGTATGGGAACGGAATGTCGTAACAGGTAGGCTCAACGAGGAAACAGAACACCGTGGAAAGCGAGCTGAAGATCAGAACCGGGGAGGCCGGGAGAGCCCGGGGATTGAGTGCTTGCCTCGCCATCAGGAGGCCCGGGGATCGGATTCAGGCCGCAGCCTGTGCAAACCCACACGCTGAACTGTGGTGCAACCGGTCGCCACCGGGATGGCGGCGAAGGTTCTCGCCTCCCATGCGGGAGGCTCCTGCTTCAGTTCCCACCCTGCTCAGCCCCACGTCCACCTGTGCGGGATGAAACCATGTTGCCACTACTGATGCACAACTAGGGAGACTGCTCTGGGCCCTCGCCCTGTGCGTGTGCGCTCCCTAACACACACACACACACGCCTCTCAAAACAAAATAAATCTTAAAAAAAAAAAATTAAAGCCAGAGTCAGCTGCAACTGCCTCCATCTTTACAAGAGCAGAAGCAGGAAAATACCAGCAGGTGAGTAAATGAAACTTTAACACACTCAGCTCTCTTTCCGTGAAAGATGAAATTAAGTGTTTGGAAAATACAATACGAGGGGTAGTTAAGAAATTCGCGGAATGAAGGGAAAGAAGGCTGAAAAATAATATCTTTCCTTTTCGGCACGTTCACCCGGAACCCTAATACGCTTGTTTCAGATCTTTCAATGTTTATGTATACCCTTGAAAATAAAGTTCTGTTTTTGCCCTCAAAGCGCAGCTTTAACCTCTTCATTGTCTATAAATTAATTCCCTTGAAGCTGTTTTTTTCATATTTGGGAACAAATGATAATCAGAGCCAGGACTGGACTACAGGGAGGGTGGTTTAATGTTCGGAAGCCACTTGTGAAGAGTAGCCAACGCAGCATCGCTCTTGTGCACGGGCGCATTCTGGACAAATAGCAGCCCTGTGGCCCGTTTTCCGCTTCTCCACAGATTCTTTTAACTGTTTCAGCAGACTGGAATAGTGCTCTCCAGTTATTGTGACACCCTTATCCTTGTCATCGATCAGCAGGACACCCTCTGTATCCCCAAAAAACCAGTAGCCATGGTTTCTCTAACTGATTGGTACCTTGAATGTCGTAGGGGGTGATGTGCCCTTTTCATGTCCCTGTGTGGACTCCTGTGTGACTCAGGCTCATCATGATGAACCCAAGTTTCATCTCCAGTGACAATCCAGTTGAGAACTTCGCCTTTGTTGTCTCTTCAGAGATCCAAAGCTGTTGTGAACACTCAACGCGCTGTTGTTTTTGACGCAGCGTGAACATGCTTGGTACCCATCTTGCACTGACTTTTGACATCTTTAGATGCTGATGGAGAATATTCAGAATGGTTGTAGGAGATAATCCAACCATTTCTGCACGCTGCTTTCTATTCATTCTGGCATCTTCTACAAGATTTCCACTTTTTTGACGATGTCTGAGGAAGAGGCCTCAATAGGGTGTCCCAGACGGTGGTCATCTTCAATTGACGCTCTGCCTTGCTTGAAAAGGCTGTGCTGCTTGTCAACCATGGATTTCTGAGGGCAACCGTCCCCATAAACCACTCACACTTCTTCCAAAATGGTTTGAGGTTTTCCCCTTGTTTTGTGAGGAACTTAATGACGGCATGAAATTCAATTTTATCCACACTTGGGGTTTTCCTCATGTTTGACGTGCTTCTTTAGCAATATCTGAAAGAACATGAATGCAAATAGGCTGAAATTTGGCACATAAACTAACAATAAATCACACAGTCAAACTGTGTACACTAGTAGTATTTCCACTTCTCTAATAAGCCCGTTCCACGAATTTCTTGAGCACCCCTCATAGAACAAATCAAAACCTAGTTGACCAGAAGAAAACTAGCACATTTAAGCTGAGCATTCTGATATTTTCCAGGTAACAAATGTTCAGGGTCTTAATATATTAACAGAAAAATGGACGTGAAAAGCATGATTCATCTAAAGCTGAAACTTCAAGATGAGTAAAAGGAATAAAAGAACAAGAACTGAAGATTAAACTTCTAACTGAAAAGCGTAGCCCTTTAACTGAACAGGTACATCAGCTGTCCAAAGATGAGGTTGGCAAACTAACTCAGATTATCCAGCAAAAAGATTTGGAAATATAAGGTCTTCAGCTTCCCACACCCAGCAGCAATCACAAGTGTTTGCTTTGGAAAGAGAATGAGTAGTGGCTGTTATAAATGAGAAGACCAGAAAAATAACAATCTGAAAGGGAGTATCCATAAAATGATGGATGTCATTGTCACCAAAGAAGCAAACCTTGTGAACCTGCAAGATGGAACATAAAAAACTGTCCACTAGATTGGAAAATAGTGATCAGGGTATGTTAAGAGAAACTATTCAAAATTAACATATATCATTCAAGAAAAAGACAGAAATAGATGCATTAAGGCAGATATGTCATACTTTACTGACAATTTTGCAAACATCAGAGCTAGTAATGAGGTTAGAGGTGTGAATAGGAAACAGTTTGAAGAGCTTTTACTGGAACGGAACAAATTGAACAACAAGTTAAGATAAAGGAAGAGTGAAAATAGCGAGTGATGACCATGTTACAAAATATGCAGTATGAGCCAGCCCAGCAACTTCAGTCAGGATTTTAATCAACAGAGGTAATAATTCTAAACTACAGATGAACTGTACTGACCTGATCCAAAATTATAGAGGGAATTAAACTAAAAAATTTGGAGAGGGAATTTAAAGAGTTAGCACAAACCCATTTCAGCATAGGGCAGCTTTGCAATGCCAAAGATAATTCTTTTAGGTAAACTTGACCTTATTGCACCATACACCTTCACCAGATCATCAATTACATCAGAGTCTGCAGACTCTCTGTAAGTCAATTAAATCCAATGAATTGACTGAATCTTCTAAATTGCTCCAAGAAGAGGTAGAAAAGCTGAGAAAACACAGGAAAAAGATGCAACGATTAGAACCCTCCAGAAAGATAAATCAGAGATTGTCTGATTCAATTGCTACCACCTCTGAACTAGGAAGAACCTGAACAGAGTCAGAAATTAAGTAGCTAAAGGAGAAACGAGATGTTTTATAAAATACTTAAGGATAAAGAGCTCTCAAAGACAAAAGTGACGAATTTTTTTTTTTTTAAGATTTACTTTATTTTTTGACAGAGTCAGAGAGAGAGAGAGAGAGAGAAGGGGGAGGGCCCAGAGCCATCTCCATAGTTGTACGTCATCAGTTTTCCACATGGTTTTGTTCCACACAGGTGGGTGGGGGCCGCGCAGAGCGGGAACTGGGCTGGGGGCCTCCCACATGGGAGGCATGGCCCCTGGAGCCAGGGTCCAAACTGGGGGCCAAGAACTGAACTGGGGGCCTCCTGTATAGGAAGCACACCTCAGTTCAGCATATGGGTCCACACGGGCCGGAGCCGGGATTTGACCCTCGGTCCCCGGGGCTGCAAAGCCAGCGCTTAACCCGCTGAGCCATCACGGCTTCCCCTGAATTACTTTAAGTGAAAACTTCTAATGAAGTGAGGGAAAATAACTGCTGAGGCAGGCAGTAAGAAACCCAAAGGAGAGAATATTAAATTTTGAAATGGGTACATGTGAACTAAAACAGGAAAATGAAAAAAACAAACATCTAGGGAAAAGAAACAGAAGAGCAACCATTACAAGAGACTAATTATGGGACTTTCTATGATGAGGAAAGAGAAAGAATTTGAATATGTTGCCGGGAGAAAAGAAGGGTCTTGCTTTTGAGCAACTATGGGGAAGAAAGAAAAAAAAAGAAGGCAAGGTTGGGGAATTAAACCAGCTTTTAAATGCAGTTGTTAGTACAGGAAAACGCAGTTATATTTCAACAGGAGGGAGATGAAGTCACGTTGGCACTGAACTAGAAACAAATGGAAAACTGCAGTATTGGAGGAAAAGCTACATTCATCTTCCAGTGCAATGGAAAACGCCAGCCGTCAAGCCCATTTGCAGGTAGTCATTGCAGGAACGGCTGAATGCAACCAAGGAGAAACATGAGCCTGCGTTACAGCTTTCTGTCTCCCAGGAAGAAGGCAGGCAGTGCGCTCGCACACTGGCTAACCTGCAGTCGGTACTAGCCGAGTGGATGGGGAAGCACAGTCTAGAACAAATGGGTTCAACCTGTGGCCCGGGGGTCCCACGCATCCCAGGATGGCTTTGAGAGCAGCCCAACACAAATGCGTAAACTTTCTTAAAGCAGGAGATTTTTTTGTGACCTTTTTTTTTTTTTTAGTTCATTGACTATCGTTACTATTGTTAGTGTATTTTATGTGTGGCCCAAGACAATTCTTTTTTCTTCCAGTGTAGCCCAGGGACGCCAAAAGGTTGGACACCCCTGGCCTAGAAGGAAAAACCAATGTTGTCAGAGGGATGTTTGGATAAAGCAAATGTTTTACCCTGTTTACTAAAAATATTCTTAACACTCAACAGTGTACTTTAAGGACTTGCAAAGTTATCCACCAACTTAACACAGTGGTCACTTCTTGTGAGAGTGGGCATTGGTAGGGGTTGGAAGCTGTGGCCAAGAGAGACATCAAATGGTGTTTCTGATGCCCTGGTTGTTTACAAGGAGCAGACATTTATGTTTACCCTGACTCATTAAAACATGAACTTGTGTTCAGGTTCAAAAATGATACAAAATATATGAGTAAAAGAAAAAAAAGGCGAGCGCAAAAGTACAGATGCATAAAAGTAAAAAAAAATAAAAGTTCAGTTTTCCTAGTGAAGTCCTACCCCTTTTCATTGCCTAGAAAACCACTCTGTTGGCGACCTGTATTCTCTCCGTCCTTTTAGAAATACGTGCATATCTGTAATCAGTAGAGATCTTTCCAAATGTGAAGGAATTTCATCTTATTCTTTTAAAAAGCGGCCGTGCATTGTGTGGACGCACACTGCAGCGGTACGTTGGTACTTGTCAGTTGGTTCTGGGAGGCGCGATGAATCCCAGGAACGATGATGAGTACCAAACACGTTTCCCATAAGGAACAATGTACCTCTTTATTAATTGGTTCCAGGAGGTGCAACAAGTACCAAACAAATGATGAGTACAGCGACGTTTCCATGTCAAAATGGGTCAAGTATCAAATTCAGAGAATTTCAAAGCAGTCAAGTACCAAGGTATGACTGTAACTTATTCAACTCCTATTGACCGGCAGCTAAGCAGTTTCTACCCTAAATTCTATCAAATATCCATGGTCAACTTCTTTGTCTCCCACACTCCTTCCTCTATTCAACCACCTGTCCATTTCTCTCCATTCATCTCTAGTTTTCCTTTTTGTTTTAGAGGAAAAGGGATCCAGCTTCGCAGTTTAGGGCTAACTGCTCCATTGCACTCTGGAGACTTCCACGAGACTTCAAAGGCATCACTCTGTTAACTTTCCACCCGGCTCTGGCTTCAGCCTCTCTTCCCCTAAGCATATGAGCATGCCCACGCCTCTCCCAGCATAACAAGCCTCTTAGGTTCCTCCAGCTCCCATCTCATCTCGCTCCCTTTCCCAGCCAAGCTTCTGAAAGAACTGTGACTCCTTGTCACATCTCACCGCTCACTGGCTGCTTTTTTGAAAGCTCCGCAAACCCTGCCTCTTCAATGCCCCAGGACGTTTCTAACGCACACACTTGAGCCCTTTATTTGCCAAAACGACCTGTAGTGTCTGATCAGTGTGACCCGCATCTTCTCTTTCCATTGCTCCCTGCCTTCTTTCTTCTCTGTGATGCCACTTACCCAGGTTCCTCATCTAACATTAGATCCTTTCTAAGCCTCCTCTGGCGCGTCCTCTGACCGCTCCTCAAATGGATATATTTTCTTTTCTTTTTTTTTATAATTTAATTTTTTGACACAGAGAGACAGACAGATACAGAGACAGAGAGAGAACTGAACTGGGGGCACTCCCCAGTTCAGCACATGGGTCTGCACAGGCTTGGGCCAGGATTCGATCCTCCGTCCCCCAGGCTGCAAAGTGAGCGCCTAACCAACTGAGCCATCCCGGCTTCCCCCTTTTTATTGTTTTTTGACAGAGAGAAGGGGGAGGGCCCAGAGCCGTCTCCATAGTTGACATTAGTTTTCCATATAGTTTCCCTCCACAGGTGGGCACAGGGCTGTGCAGGGCAGGAACTGGGCCTGGGGCCTCCCACATGGGCCCCGGCAAGGACTGAACTGGGGGCACAGCCCAGCTCAGCATGTGGGTCCACATGGGCCGGGCCTGGGATTCAATCCTCAGATTCCAGGGCTTCAAAGCAAGCGCTAAACCCACTGAGCCCTCCCAGCTTCCCCAAGAGGTGTGATCTCCACACTCGTGTTTGCAACAGGCACAGAGCTGCTGTCTGATGCGTGTCCACTCCTGGGTCCCCCAGAAGCGCCGGCCAGCCCGTCCTCCGCCCACCACGCGAGCACGTGGGCAGCAGGGGCCGCGGGCGGGAAGCGGGACGCACAGCGCTGGGTGCGTGGCCTGAGGCGCTGACCTTGGGCGTCTCCCGGGCACGGCAGACACAGGGACCGGGCTGTCCCCGGGGTCGCGATGGGAGAAGACGCGGGGGCCCCTGCAGGACGAGCCACAGCGTCTCCCCTGGACGCCGCAGCGGCCTCGGGGAAGCAGGGCTGTGGGAGGGGAGCTGGGCACGCAGGGCCGCCTGCAGCCTCGGAGCGCTTCCCCCGTTCCAGCCACTCAGCCGGGGTCCAGGGTCGCACGACTGAGGGTCACAGACCGACGGCGTCTGCGGGCGGCCCGGGCCCTAAGCGCCGGCACAGACGTCCCCTCCGGGCAGGTGCTCAGGCTCGTGCGCGTGGCTCACATGGAGAAAACCCGGGCTGTTGCACCAAACCACGGGGCTGCTGGTAACCGCCGGGGCCCGGGGATCGGTCGGCTGGGGCGCCTACGGGGACCCCTGTACACAGACGGGCGTCCGGGGTCCAGTTCCCTAAGACCCCACCGCTCCCTGGGACCCCGGACACCCCGGGCCACTGGCCGTCCCACGAGCCGCGTTCTC
>PVKE010004380.1:0-65120 GCA_004027555.1 Craseonycteris thonglongyai
GAGAGAGAGAGAGAGAGAGAGAGAGAGAGAGAGAGAGAGAGAGAGAGAGAGAGAGAAAGAAAGAAGTGGGGAGGGCCCAGAGAAGTCTGCATAGTTGTACATCATTAGCTGTGACATGGTTTCATTCCGTACAGCTGAACGTGGGGCTGTGTGGAGTGGGAACCAAACTTGGGGGCCTCACACATGGGAGGCAAGAACCTTCTGTCGAGCCAGCCCAGCAGCTACTAGCTGCACCGTAGTTCAGTATATGGGTTTGCACAGGCCAGGGCTGGGACTAGATCCCTGAACCTCACAGTTGCAAGACAAGGGCTCAACTGCTGAGCTACCCTGTCATCTGTTAACGTACACAATTCTTGTCTGTCTCTGCACCCTTGTATCAGTATCAGTCAGGTTGGGTTTTGCTGTGGTAACAAGCAACCCCATTGCTACCATTACTCAGAAATTTTGATTACTTTATGTAATTTGGATACTTGTGTTGCATTTTTAAGGACTAAGATACATATGCAGAGTGAGCAAAAAAAAAACCAAATACCATATGTTTAGTGGATGTTAGACTACTTTCTTTTTCTATTTTCTCTGAATTGAAAGATTTTGCTAAATATAGATTTTTACCTTGCACTCTAACAACACTTAGTTTACATTTGCATAGTAGGTTACACTTTTCACATCCATTAGGGCTTTTGCCGTTGCTATGCCCCTGCCTAAAAGGTTCTTTCCTGGCTATCTTTGTGGCTCCCTCCCTCACATAGGAATGACCATTATTGACTAAGATATTCAAGCTGGCGCTCTGAGGAACTACTCTTGTATCACTGGGGACATTTAGTTGAGGATTGGGGGAGATGAGAGAAGAGTTAGGCAAAGGGTAAGAGGTATCACAGTGTATTAGTTTCCTGTAGCTGCGAGAATACTATGGATTAAGTGGCTTAAAACAAGAGAAACATATTGTCTCATAGTTCTGGAGGCTAGATGTCTTAGCTCAAGGTATCAGCTGGTTTGGTTCCTATTTCAAGCTTTGAGGAAAACTCTGTTCTTCCTCGTCTAGCTTCTGGGGATTGCTGGCAACCCTTGATTCACACTGTATCATACTGATCTCTTCATCTTCACGTGGCATTCTCACTGTGTATGTGTCTGTGCCCAAATTTTTTATTTTTATAAGGACACCTGGCATACTAGATTAGGGGCTTGCCCTATACTGGTAAGACCTATTTTTAGCATCTGCACTATTATAGCTGAAATGACCCTATTTCCAAATAAGGTCATATTCTGAGGTACAGGAGTTTAGGACTTCAACATACAAATTTTGAGGGGATATACTTCAAGCCATTACATACAATTTAGGCACAAACTCATTGTGGGTATTTTATATGTGGATGAAAAGATTCTCAGTTCACAGTTAGCTCTCAGGCAAAGCACCCACAATACGCTGATTTGTGCAATGCTGAATTATGTAGTCTATAGTGTCCTAAAATGTATTGTATAGAAATGTATTATTTATGCCTCTGTAAGCATTTATATAACAGTAGTTTATTCTTTGATTATACCATTATCTTTCTTATAGCGCTGCATGGCTGTAACCTTTTGACCAAGCTCATATGTCCTTATTACAAGGAGTCCTGCAAACTTTCCACATCATAATTGGTATGTTTTATGGATTTACTTTAAATCATTAACCACGTGTTTATTTATTTATTTATTTATGCCTACTAGAATCAGAAGCAAATCATTTTTTAATATTTATTTATTTATCATTTATATATGGACTCAACAAAACTTTAATGAATGTTTACTATGCAGAGAAGGAAAATCAGACTCTCCTTCCTTGGAATGTCAGGTAGGTGGAGTAAGACACACAGGTAAAAGCTTCAGTAAAGTGCTGGGTGTTAAAGAAAAAAATATGGGTAGTTTTCAAGAGAAAGAACTTCTAGTTGCTCTGAAATCTTCATCTGTCCGGACTTGGGATATCAAGGCACGTATAGGAAGGTGTGGGTTCTGTTGCTACCAGAGTGATAATTAGGACCCTTGGTGCTAGACACTAACGTGGGACTCTCTATGTAAGTCTTTGAGTTCTCCTGGAAAATTTGGACCCAGTGATCAGGGACCCTGACTTTATGCATCTGTCAAATTTCTACATAGAAGATACCATGACAGTTAGGTGACAAATCATAATTCTATACAATTTACATGTAACAGACCCAGACACAGTGCATCATGAGGCATCATGAAGCCAGGTGTATTTAGTGCAAAGAACGGCATTGTTCAGAGGTGGAATGCTAAGCCTTTACTCATTCCCCTCCGTATGAATGAAAGAGGGGGTGCTGATTGCTCACAGGAGAGCCCCCTGAGAGGTCAAGTCAAGTGGAGGGAGGCAGTTCCCTTTTTTAAGTCATTAAAAAAATGCTAATGTCACTAAGTTTATTCCTGTGAAGTAGGCTGACCAGATGTACCATTTTAGATGGGACAGAACTGTTTTTATCTATCCCGTTTAAAATGGTAGGTATAGTCAACCTATGTGAAGTCATTTACCATCAGTTGGCAGCTTAATTAGCAATTGATATTTTAGAATGAGTAACTTTTAAAGTGTGAGAGGAGAATGAGGAACAAAATAGGTAGTGGGGATGACGGTGATACTGGGGATGGGGATGGTGCGTGTTCCTAGAAAAGAACCTAGTTAACAGATTCATAGAAAGGTGTGAATGACTCATGAAACCAAGTGTCTCACCTATTTTAGGGACATCAACTTTAAGAGATGCTGGTCTGGTAAGCAAAATAAATAAGCTGATCAATTTTGGAATTCCAGGCAGACATGAGACATGAGATCATTTCTCCTCAAAGAAATCTGACTGACAATAGGGCCCTTTTATAACCATGACCTTACGCTTCTCTTTACTGACTTTCCACAAGCAAGTCCATAGTTCAGTTCTTCAAAACTGTTCATGCAAAGACTGGCTGCAAGACTTTTAAAACAATGTTTAAATACCTGCCATTCAGCGTGCATGTGCATGTGTTTAAATCTTGGTCTCACTTAAGTTCCATTCTTTCCCAACTAGGAGTCTCAGCTTATGAAACCATAAATTAAGGGTAGAAATGCTATGGTGGACAAGTTCACTCTGTGGATCTATAGTCTTCAAACTGTTCTTCAGAGAGCAATATTAGTTTCAGACATGAATACACAGATATGTTGTCATAAAAGGTTATGATCTCCAATACACAAAACCTACACCTATTTTTAGGAGAAATCATGCTTTTCAAATTCTTAGCTTGCATAAAATTTCCCCGGAAAGCTGGGATGGCTCAGTGGGTTCAGCACTCGCTTTGCAACCGGGAGGACCAAGGATCGAATCCCAGCCCTTGACCGTGTGGACCCATATGCTGAAGTGGGGTGTGCTTTCCATGTGGGAGGCCCCCAGTTCAGTTCTTACCTCCAGGCTTGGCCCCTGGGTGGAGGGGCGGGCCTTCTGCTCCCCAGCTCAGTTCATGAAACTACCAGTATGTCAAAAACTGATGACATACAACTATGGAGACTGCTCTGTCCCCCTCACCCCTGCCCTTTCTGTCTCTCAAACACTAAAATGAATCTTTAAAAAAATTTCCTCCATTACAACAGTTATTACATTTATTTTTGATGCATCTGTTGCATAGCAGTTCTCAGTCTTTCCTGGCTTTATTTTCTCCTAACTGCCTCTAATCTACCTTTTTTGTTTGTTTGCTTGAAGTTTTTAAAAAACGCCTTCACCTGTAGGCATGCACCCTGAGGGAAACTCTTCTGTTTTTGTCTGTCCCCCCTATCGCCATCCAGCTAGAAGTTCATCAAAGGGCATAAAGTGTTCTTCCCATGAGGAGTCAGTGACAATCCCAGTTTTCAGTAGTTGGAAAATATCAGTAAATAAACTGTGCTTTAGCCATCTCCCAGTGGAATTTCGAAGGAGCTGTGATGAAAGTAGTCTGGGGAACAGGGCATGGTATGGTTGCTACATACTGTTGCCAGCCTCGGAGTGTGAGGGCTCTGTTGGGCTGCAGGCTGGGTGCTGCAGGTTGCCCGAGCATGGGCGCACCTAAGCTGTGGCTGTGTTGACCTAGCTCCAGATTCATCGCTGCGATCAGCTGAGCTTCATGCTCTGCTGAGAGTCACTTCGGCCTGTCCGGAGTGGAGGCAGCTGTTGTACATTTTAAGTGCGATCCAGGGGATAATTCTCGGTTTTCTTTGTGCTGTGAAGCCTTCAACAATTAACTTCTGTTCTCCCAGCCAAGGATTCTCCACATTATTCATTTCTTTGGGCAAAAGCCATTGGTGGTCTCTGGGTTACTTTCTCATTGGGTTTAGGATGGGAATTATCTGGCTGTGGACAGCTTGCTCTTGTAGTTCATTTTGCAGGTGGATTCTGACCAGGGAAGCCCTCAGTAGTAACTTAATATGATATGTCTTAAGCTCTCCAGGCATAGGGTTCAGTGTGGCATTTCCATTAGACACAAAGGTACCAATTTGGCATTTTTAGAGCTGGAGGCACAACTTGCTGATGTCGTCACATCTTGAACTGCCTAGTTTCCCTGTGTGCACATGATGAGACCCAAATAGTTTCACTAGAGGGCAGAACCTGGGCTTTTATTTCTGTTATAATACTTTTATTGGGAAACCAAAACAAACAAAGAAACAAAAAACCAAACAAAACCCCAAACTACCACCTTTTCCTGCTGGGAGATTTAACACTTGAACAAAACAGAGTCTGAAAGAGCCCAGAGATTAGCCAGCCACAGGGGACACTGCGGAGGGCAGAGGATGGAATCTATCCCCAGGGTTCTGTCTCAAGTCTCCAGTGCTCACAGAAAATTCAGAGGATGGAGATGGGGGCGCTGTGCAGGACCATTGAGCATGGTCCTCCTGCTGGCTAATTTGTTCGTGCTTTTTGTGTGTAGGGAGGGCTGACAAACTCACTTCACACACACATAGGGCATTAGCCCTCATATTTAGCCTGATTAGCAGTGGTCCCTTTTCACTCTGCCAGGCCCACACGGCTGCCACATCAGCTGGCAAAGAACACAAACATGGCTTAATGAAGGGATGCTTGGAGTCCTTCATAGTTTCATGGAAACAACTAGATTGAGAGGTATGTGGAGGGAGAGCTCCATTCAGATGATCAAAGTGTCCTCTGTTTCTCAGGAGGCCAGTTTCTGTGTCTTGCACCCTAGGCATGGGAGCCAGGGTTGTCCACAGAGATATAATTAAGGGGTGCTGACTCGAGAGGGATGCTGGGAAGTGGCCCAAAGTGGTCTCGATTGTTCTCGGTCTTCTCTGTGGTACACTTTGTAGCATATCAGCCACATTTAGCACAACTCAAGGCAGAGAAGGCACTTAATAAATAGCTGATGAACGAATGAATGGCTCTAGGATGAGCACCAGGATCCATCATTCGAGGCCGTCTTCATATAATGTAACTTGCCCTGGTTTTTTTGCTTCTTCTGCCTCTGTAGCAAAATTTTTTTCACTTGCTGTCCCACTGCTGCTGAAGCAGCCATCTCATTGGAATGTAATCTGAACAACTCATTCTCTCTGAGGTGTAGAAGTAGATAATGAATAATTAATTTAATGTGCCATCCTTAAAGGATTCTGTCCATTTTAACAGGTGACAGATAACTGGAGATAGAGTGTATAGTAAGAATACATTGAAATTAAAGGTTTATTTCTAGCCTGTTGAAGGCACTGTCTTCAGTCAGGGGAGGAGCGTTTCTGTGATTCCCCTTAAATGACACAGCATGGTGAACCTCCATTTCTTCTCGGGCATCATTTTGTTCCTGGATAGAATCATCCATGTGCACTCTGAGAGGGTAAATTCTATGTCAGTGCAGGATGAGAATTGAGACCTTCCGAATTTCAGCCTGGCTTCTGCTCTGCTGGGGACCACAGGGAGCAGGGCATGGCCTTGGGGCATGGCATTGGGAAATATGGAAAGGTCCCCTGCACATTTTTCAGATAGTTCCAATCACATCATATGTGTGTAGCCCTAATGAGTCTCGTGCAGCTCTGACAGCCAGTTTTTATGGAAGGTGTGTGTTGAGCATACAGTCACAGTGTTCGTGTTTCTTCGGGAGGAAAGAATGAAGGGGCTGGTCCCTCGATGGAGGTGAGGAATGGAACTGCTGGCTGGTGGGACAACTTGGCTAAGATCATTCAGCACGCAGCCAAACTGCCTCTCAGTTCCTAGCCCAGCTCCCCATGGTTGAGCAGGCCCCATTATCCCAATTCAAAAGGCACCTCCAAGTGTCTCCGGGCGAGGGCTGCGGGGAATGTGGGCATCAGCAGTCTGGGCCCGCAGAGGCGCTGAAACAATACCAGGTACTTTGTAGCGGGGATGTGCTGAGTGTTCTTCTCTCCCTTGCTGCATTTGGGGCATTCAGCATATAATCCTACAATTAGTTCATTAAAAAAATAAAAACGACTTGCAGGTCACCTTTAAAACAAAGGGAGAAGCAATTTTGAATTTAGCAATTTTTCATTTTTGACATCTAGTACCACCTCAAGCTCTGCAGTTACAAATAATGCTGGTGGGGAATGAATCCTTTTATGCACATTTGAAGAAAGAGGGGTTATACATTATGAATAGAACGAGGAGAAAGGAATTGGCTGTGTAGTGCAAGATATTTTGAGTACATTAATCAGCCCATCTCTTTTTGAGTGAGAATCATTTTTAAAAATGGGTATTAAGCAGAATGCAAACAATTTGTGTAATTCATGCTTGCTCGATGTATGATGGACATACGAGGGCAAAGGGAAGACGAGAGAACACAGGGAGCAGGACATTTAAGAGGGAGTTCCTCAGGGTGAAACACGGCAAAGGAAAGAAACAGAGCCTGGCAGAATCACCCAAGTGGCATCTAGTCCTACTTATGTCCCCACACTGCTTGGCGCTTCGGTTCCTTTACTCACTTTCCAAGCAGTAATTAAGTGCCTGTCATGTGTCAGCCCTGACCTCATGGAACTCATATTTGAGGTGTGTACTCAGAGAGTCTTCCAGGACTTGCCAGAAATGAAGCAAACCTGAGGAAGCCCGCTCAGTGAGGAATGCTTTCCTTTACAAGTAATAGAAAACACTTCACAGTGGCAGAAACAGAGTTTTATATCTCTGACCTAACAAGAAGTCAGGAAGTAGACAGCTGCTATGCTGGTTTATTACCTCAATGACATGAAGGCTGCTGCCTCTGTGATTTTCTTGGCGCTTCTCTCATGGTTTCAAGATGGCAGACAGAGCTCTAGGAGTCACATTCAGTTTCAAAGTGGAGGAGGAGATGCCAGTATTCATCTTGGAAATAAAACCCTTTCTATGAGCTCCAAGGAAGAGTTCCACTGACAACTCATATGACACAACCTCAATAGTGTTATATGCCACTCTTCCTCCTACCAGCTGCAAGGGAAATGAAGAAAATAAGAACTTAGCTTTTCCAGATCTCTCTTCTAAGCCTTGCTCTCTACACCAGGAATCGGACAGATGAGACTTCGACAAACTCAATTCCTTTTGGGTTTGGTCCATTGGTGTGCCAGGCAGTTGGAGGGAAGGAGGACCAGGTTGGGGTCTTGTTTGGGGGGTCTGTTTACTTGGCTCCCACCTGTGTGGCTGTAGCAGGCAGGCTACATTTGAACCTTCTGTCAGGTGGTCTTCTCCTTCTTGGCTGGTAACTATCAGCTCTCCTGATCATTTCAGGTCTAGAGATGCCCTGTTATTACCAGGGCCCCATACCCCCACCTCATATTTCCCACCTTCTGGCCCCCTAGCATATACTGCAATATCCACTAGGCTTTCTCTGTTGCCATTACCTTGTAATCAGTCCCTTTATGAAGCCCTTCTCAAATGACTCGATCTGAATGTACTTTGTAGTAGGGTTGGAAAGGGTTGTTTGTTTAGCTAACTAACATTGTCTGCCAGGAGTACCCATTCTCTGGGTGGGAAGTAGGTGGACAGCAGTAGGCTGTCAGGAAGTGTTCCCAAGGAGCTGATGTTTGAGGTAGATCTCAAAGAATAAGTAGGGTTTCATCTGGTAGAGGAAGGACAGGAGTGGAACCTTCTAGCAAGAGGAAGTAACATGTGCAAAACTATGGAGCGGAGAGGAGCAGAGAGAGGCGTGTGAAGTGTGGGATGCAGGAGCGTGCATCGTAAAAGCCAGCTGGCCAAGGTGTCTGGAGTTCTATCCTGAGGGAGGGGTGATCCTCAATCACTATAAGAAGGGCAAGGCTTATATTGTGTTTTAGAAAGGTAAGTCTGGTGTCACCATGGAGGATTGTTAGAGTGGGTTGAGAAAACATCTGGGAGAGGCTTTAGAATGTTCCTACAATTTTTCTTCATGAGATAATAGAATCCTTAGCAGAGAACAGCTTTCCCTGATGGCTTTCCCTAGCAAAATTAAACCCTCCTCACCCAAAGCAGTTACTGCATAACTCTGTTATAACCTTCATCACAGAGCATTATAGTATTATGGTATTATAATACGAGTACTGTAGTTCACTACATTATGGAGTTTTCCACTTACCTATAAAACTCCATAGGAACAGGGGCCATGTCTCAAATTTTCTTTGTATTCTCAGCACATAATGTGGAGCCTAGTATACAACAGGCATTCGATAATTATTTGTTGACATGAATGTAAGAACTGGGATTGTCATCTACTGGTACAGACCTTTTGATGCAAAGTGGTTGCCTGTGATGACTGTAGTATAGCTTGATGCTCACATGCTATAGCTCTTCTTTTTCTGATTGAAAGAAAGGAGGGAAAAAAGGAGAAAGGGACTGAGTAAGGAATGAAGGAAAGGGAGGGAGGAAGGAAGGATGCAGGGAAGGAAGGGAGGTAGGAAAGGAGGGTAAATCTGGTTTTCTGAATGATGTGAATGAGTGAGAAGGGCGGTGATGGGGAGTTGAACCAGCTAGTATGTAGCCCTTTACTGCACATGACAAGAAAAAGTCCTGAACCAAAAGGAATGGAAGCCAAATTCTACTGTGTTCAGCGAAACAGAAAGGGGGGCATAGCCCGGGCATCATCAAGGCTTACCTTCATTGTGTGCATGCGGGTTGGATTGTCCCTACATGGGTTAGGAATTGCTGTCCAGAAGTCCGTCCTGAAACCACAGGAAGGGAGCAAAGCTGTACCTGATTCTGAGTCATGCCCAGAAGTAGGAGCTTCTTCCCTTCAACGATCTGGTAGAGGATGAAAGGCCCTCCTCTAACTCCTTACCTTCATGATGTTGGACATTAAAATCATTCAACTATATCCCTGGGAAAAAGGTTTCCTAGGGAGAGAAAATAAAATAATAAAATTTGGAGAGTAACTTAAGAATAGTTTTTGAGAGTTATGAAAAATGCAGCTGCAAAAAACTCAAACTGTCAAAAATTCAACTAACTTCAGAATGTACTAGAAAAAAAACCTGTCTTTAAATCATGTCTTTAATATTTGTAAAGTTGTGTTGGCTGAGATAGGGTTTTGGTACTGCTAAAGAAAATTTTTCAATAGTTTTGAGTACTTATACTAAGTCAGGCACTTGCCATATTACCTCATTTAAAGCTTACAAAACACATTATTATATTCATCTTACACATGAAGAAATTGAAGCTTATGAAGCTTAAGTAATTTTCTCTAGGCCTCATAGAATGTGAGGAAGCCGGGTTTTGGACCCAGTTCCTGTCTGATTTCAGTGACTGAACTTCATCCAACAAGCAACTCTTCTGACATTTATATCAGCTTTTATGTATTTTCTCCACTTACTCATATTCTATTATTCAGTATCTTTGCAGATAGTTGTTTCAAAGAGATTAATTCTCACTCCCATTGAGAGTTTCAGTTGTGAAATTGTATCTTATGTTTTAATTCTTTCTTGCAGAAGGAAAATTGAGATCATTAGGACTCTTGAATTAATCTTGGAAATAACAGTTTTCCTTTCTCTCGAACTTTTTGTATAGGTCCAATGAGTTACTGTGTATTTTTTCCTAGGAAATAGTTGTTTCAGGAATAGTGAGTGGCCCTTGTTACGTGGGCTGTGGCTTCATTCACTTCTTTTTGCTGGTCACTGAAAGCAGGAGACAGAAGCATCTTGGATGTCTTAGGCTCTGAGGGTGAGCAAAACATCCACTAGGTCATGGTAAGAACATCTGTTCTTTGTTGTTTATCAGGAGTGAGCTTGGAGCCTGGAAGAGTGCGCATGGGCTCAGCAGCAACCAGATTTGAGCTTATTTCTTTTGGGTGCCGATGTGTGGGATTTATTCCTGACGTTAAAGCATCTGGAGGGCACATCGCAGGGAGCCAGCCCCCATGGTCTGCAGTGCTGGGCCCTGCATGTGTGACCCAAAGCTTCCTGGGAGAACGGGGCCCTTTGGCCATAGGGAACCGCGACTTTTGTGTTTACCTTGGAAAGGTCTTTCCCCCTGTACTCTGTTGTAGACAGTTTCCCATCTGCTGCTGAAGGGACTGACTCACAAACCCCTTTGCCTGTCCTTTGCACATACTCCCTGTCCTCAGGCGCTTTTGCCATCATCTCCAACCTGAGACCTGAGCTCTGAGGAGGAATTCAGCTTGTCAATAACGCTAAACTCAAGGCTAAGAGACTTTCTTTTGAGTCTGGATATTCATTTCATTGAGTGATTCATTCTTTAGTACTTGGTATGTTCTTTGGTGCTGGGGCTTCTTTTCTAATTTTCACATTACCTGTGTAAGATCCTGGGTCTAGTATGGTGATAGCTAGAATGTAGCCAAAGGTCAAGTCATGTTTGCTTAATACAGGGCCCCTCATACAAGTACTTCTCCTTTCCTTTCTTTGTTTCTCATTTGTTAAAGATAGTGAAGGAGATCTTATGTATCATCACTACTCCAGTTTAGGCATGAAGGTTTTTGTAGACATTGTACCTGATTACAAATTCTGAGCCCTCACGTAACTGTTTTTCTAGTGAGAACGTTTAACCTTTTCAAGAGTCCCGAAGTTAGGTTGTATTATTGTCTTCTGTTGCTTCCCAAATTTGTAAAAGGCTTGCTACAGTCTTGCATTAGCAAGACTTAGGGGATAAATGCCAGCTGGGTATTATAACATTGCAAAGGGGCGGCAAGAATAGTGGGCTGTACATGAACGAGGACTAGGAAGTTAGTGGAAGGGAAGCTGAGAGCCGAGTAGGTTAAGTGCGAGCTTTCCTGCACCTCCACGCGCAGACTCCACAGGTTTTCCCAGATGGTGGGGTTCCTGCGTCATCTACAATGGAGATAGAAGTCAGTCTTGTTGAAATCTAGATCAGATAGCTCCTGAAAGCTCAAGCAAGTTCATGCTGCTGCTATCTGGGTTACTGGTAATATCTGTGAGAGAATAAAGCCTTACTTGAACTCCGAAGGCATTTTCTTTCAGGACTGGTCACAGACACTTAGCAACCAGGGAGTCAGAGGGGTGGCTGTGACACACACTGTGACACATGCCACACGGTTTTCTCATCTGGCCCATGAAAATCTTTTCTGATGCTCTCTTGTCACTTGTCACATCCAATACAATTGGTATCTTTGGCAAGCTCTAGTTGTTTTTTTTTTTTAATATGGAGAAGGAAAAAATCAGAGACAGGTTAAGATGGTATGCAATTTTACTGAGCCAAAAATAAACCGAACATGACATGTAAGTAAATAGTGACTTAAAGAAATAAAAAACCAGAAGCTGAAGAAATACAAAGAATGCCCCTCTTATAAGGTCTAGGTTAGCAAAAACAAACAAACAAAAACAAAAAAATACGGTGGTCTTAGGGAAAAAAAAATCACGTCCCTAATAATCCTAAGTCTTTATGAGTGAAACATACTATTCAAATCAGATGAACTGTTACTTAACCTTCATTCTACTTTTACCCTCTTGTTTTCCGGTCCTAGATTAAATTTAAATTGATAAGATGCTTTTGCTAGCCACAGTAGTGCAATAAACACAAAATTGTCTGCTTTCAGAACATACTTTTATCCTTTTAGGAAAACTATCAGGAAACAAAGACGAAAACCATATGGAAACTGAAGGGGAAAAATAAATAAATAAAAATAATCAAAACTACTACAGGCAATCTGTGAACTAGAAGAGAAAAAAAGCCAAAAGATCCCTGGCTTTGATTCATACCTTCAGTGAGGTTTCCTTACTGATTGCTCTTTTGTGTCACCAAAGCAGGGTTCATTTATCTGTCTGTGGTTTAATCCAAACGTATTAGGATAAAAATTCAAGGAGGATGAAGGTTAAATGACAGACTTCCCAACTCTGAAACTCCACAGCTGGTACATATCTACAAACTTGACTGAAAAGACAGAGAGAGGGAAATCTCTCTCTTGGGGGCTACCTAAAACAAAGTGAGCTTGGGGCGGGGGAATGGGAAAGGAGAGTGAATTAATTCAGATACAAAGACTGTGTTTTATTTTAGCCATGTGTTTAATTATTTGTGAGTCAGAGGGAAGTTCTGAACTGTGTCTCTCTTATATAGCAGGAGATAAATTTGTTGTGGTAAGTCTATTGCAGCCCAAAGCAAAGGGATTAATCATGGAAAAATAGGGTTTAACAAAATGGTAAGATGTCTTTAGCAGTGTTGTTTTGCTAGTCCTTTAGTTCACACGTTTGCCCTTTCTTTACTGACTCCCATCTGCTTAATGGGTCTCACCATCTCCTTCATTTCTCAAATATATTTAGTTTTTCTTCTCCAAAGTACCCCTTGTCTGTTAAGTCTGTTTATCCTGACACACAGGACAATGTCTGGCATGTTGTAGTTGCTTCATAAATGTTTGCATAATTGAATCAAAGTATATTTGGAGTTGCTCTGATAAATTGGCTGCCTCTGGTATATTGCACATTGATGAAACATCTTTCTGACAGACACAGTGCTGTCCTGGCTACTAAATATAGTGTAATGGTTAAGAGTTTAGCTCTACAGTCAAATTCAGAGTGATCTTGGATAAATTATTTCACCCTTTTGGCTCTACTTTCTCCATTCATAAAGTGGGATTATTATGACTCTACCTCACTGGTCATTCTGAAGATTGAGTCCCTATTTATACAAATGCTTAGAAAGAAGAAAAATATGATTATTCTGGGAGAAATGACATGTATGTATGAAGCTTTTTGCTACTGTAAAAGTATCAAAATCTATGAATTCCTTAGAAGGTAAAAGTTACAAGTGTATATAGAAATGTGAGAAATGAAGAATTTGGCACAAGTGGCAAATCTCTTCTCTACTCTCTATATCCTCTTTTCTAGAATAAAACCAATCTTAGGAAATATACTAAAACCATATGAAACTCTAAGTGGTAGTTAAAGATTATGTCCAAGACGGCCCTCTGCAGGGTCTAACACATCATCCATTTTCATCGTGACTGTTACCTCAGCAAAGCACATACAGAAAAGGGGACCCTCTGCTTGTAAGTGAATGAATGCTTATAGTGATACATCATGAGGAGGGTCTTCGTGACCAGCTTCTTTTTAAGGCCCATCCATAGTGGCATTTCATTTTTACCTTATTCGTGTGTTGATTTCCGGGTTGGCTTACATTATTCCAGTAGATTCTCTCATTTTCTTAGTTAAAGGAAAAGGTCAGATCTTGAATCAGGCTGGCACTTTGGCATCCAAGGCATGAAAACAAGCTTTTCATGGCTAACATGTTCCAATTTTTTATTGAGTAGGTAAGTGTTTGGGTCCATCATTACTTCTGTCCTGCAATGGAAACTTGATTGACATATTTTTTGGGAGAGGACAACTGGGTATAAGGTTGAGCAAGGTGTTGTAGAACCTCATTGGTCCTGAGCACTGGAACAGTGAAATAATGGCCACACCATCTCCACTCACTTCATCCTCATGTTCTCCTTAAAGGCAAGGTTCCCTCCTCAGATTCACCTAAATAGCTATCCTGAACATGGGCAGGAGGGCAACCATGCACTCAGCCTCTCGCTTTACTTTTAGCGTCCTCTCCAACACTGACCTGCCAACTGCAAGGCAATGGAAGTGCGTCATTTGAATATGATCTCTTTTCCTTCAACTCAAAATCTATGCATGTAAGTAGTTTATCAGGAGCAAAATTTCCTATGGTGATTTTCCAATATTCTCTTCTCACTTCCTTCAGAAGCTTTATATTCTTATGTGGTATTCACTTCAGAATCTTAGCATTTAGCTTATTTAGAGAGATAAACAAATATTATGATAATGACAGCAGCCAATGAACAAATAATAACAACAGCACAAGTGTAAATACAAGAATTAATTAACAAGAAACAGGCTATAGGCCCAGCTGTCTTCAGCAATTTTGAAGACATAACTTGAAACGTGGAAAATGTTCAAAGGAAATTTAAGTGGAGGAAAGAACGCATGCCATTAAAATGTACACTGCAGATGTGAGCTTCGTCAGCAGCATATTCTTTCTTCTTACTGTAAATCTGAGGGTGGCATTACAGATCACATCAATTACGTTAAATTAAAAAAATGCCAGGTGACCTAAGAGAGCTAGAAGGAGAAATTCCACTGGTAAAGGCAATGGGGATAATGTTATCAGCGTAATCGGTGTCATGTGATTCATGGTTCTGTTGTCCAGTTGTGAGGCTAACCCTATTTGTGCTTTTGTGTCACCTGCGCTATTGCATGGAGACATTTCCCATTTGCACAGAAACTCCCTTTGCCTTTCAAATAAGTAAAAACACATATATAATTCAGTGGAAACCCTTTGTAAATATTACAACCATATAATTGTCCTAACTGGGCCATCACTTTGGAGAATGGAAAAGGGTGCAATTAATAATGATCCCAGACAATAGGCAGAAACCAACACTGTCCCAGGCAAATCAGGACATGTGGTTACTACAATTACAAGGCCAGAGCACAGAGACTAGATTTGTATCAGTCTTAGAAAGATAGCTAAAGGTTATCAGATTTATTCTTACCATATTTTGGGAGATATGAGTTGGTTTATAATAGCACCTATTATGCTACATTTAGTTACTTAATAATGAGTCACTAATGGTATATTTCTTTCCACTGAGAAAATTTCCTTTGTTCTTAACCATATTTTAACCCTGTGGTGTCTGCACACTTGATTTTACTTTCATTCAACAATGTTCGTGGGGAAGCCAGGATGGTTCAGCGGGTTAATCGCTTGCTTTGCAACCTTGGGGACCAAGGATTGAATCCTGGCCCTGGCCTGTGTGTACCCATATGTTGAAGTGGGGTGTGCTTCCCATGCAGGAAGCCCCAAGTTCAGTTCCTGCCCCCTGGTTCAGCCCCTGGCTTACAAGGGCATGCCTCCCATGCAGGAGGCCCCCAGCCCAGTTCCTGTCCTGTGTGGCCCCCACCCACCTGTGCGGAATGAAATTATGTGCTAAGCCAATGATGTACAACTGTGGAGAGTGCTCTGGGCCCTCCCCCTTCTCTCTGTATCTGTCTCTCTCTGTCTCTGTCAAAATAATAATAAAATAAATCTTAAACAAACAAACAAACAAACAAACAAACAAACAAATCAATGTTCTCCTAATGAAGAGAACTGAGATAGTAAATTTCTACAGTGGGTACAGGGCTTGCACTTAGAACTTCTAGAACAATATTCTTAACCTTTCAAGGATTATAGCAGCTGATTTCTGTGGAGGTGAAAACCTACAGTGCTCTGTTCTGTTTGATCATCTATTCAGTTGTTCACTGGTGAATGGGGTCACAAAATCTCTCTCCTGGTTCTGAGAGCAATGCATTACGGTCACAAGGATTTGGCTTCTCTTTCACCTCACTGCAAATGCTGAATTCAAACTATCAGCACACAGTGACCTTCCACAGTTCAGAAAAATGTCCCCTGATTAGGCTGAGACTCAATCTGTGCAATTCACCTAATAAGGAAGTAAAAATCTTCCCTACATGCTGAATGGGTTCAATCTGACCTTTCATTGTGAACTTTAGTATCTTTCATTATTTCAAAAGGAGAGAGTGTGGTTGACTGCACACAATTGCTGACCATCTTACAAACTGAGAGAAGTCTGGCCTCTGCAAAATCAAGGCAGGACTGCTCAGGATGACAGATCATTCTCTGTTGGCTACTCATGTCCCAGAGCAAACTGATAGTGCTGACTATTTTGCACACCTGGAAATAGTTCTCATCTAAACTTCCACTCCAACTAACCCTGAGAACTATGCTGTATCTTAGAGACTTCTGGGGCTTCATCTCTGAGGGCCATACCCCCACCCCCCACCCCTCACAGAGAAGCTGTCCTATTGGCTGGAGGGAGGAAATGCTAAGACTTACTTTTTAGACTTCCTGACAGCTCAAAACAGCACAGGGACATTCAAACTTAGACATAAATAATTCAGCATTGATTTTCCTTGAGTTTCATAACCAATATTAGTTTCTTCCTCTTTCTTGTATTTACTCCCATGTTCCTTACTGAAAGAAATAACCTTCCCATGTCATGGCCACGGACTTGGTCGGATAGTAGATTTGGGGTTGCAACTAGAATAAATTGATAACTTCGCTGGCTACAGCCTTTTGTGACCCTCCAAAATACTTATAAAATTATCTTCTATTTTAAAGCTATATGTCCTAGAGGTTTTTTATTTTTAGAAATTTTAATGTTTTATTATAATGCATTGTTGGGCCGTTATTTCCCCCAAAGAGAAAGCATGTATATAAAGAGGGTCTGATGTGATTTTTTTTTAAATTTTATAAAAGCTTTTCTCTGCTAAGGCTGGGCCTCAGCTATTAGATCTCTGCCCTTCTTTTGTGGCATTAGTAGTGTGTGTAATGGAATATATTCCCTTTCACCTCTTGATTTGCCTTTTATAGTTAACTGATTGATGAAATATAAATAATTATAAAAATGTGGGCATGAGACCTAAGAGGAAGTAAAGAATTTGCCTCTATTTTATCAACTTACAATGAACTCTGTCCTTTTATAAATTATATGTCAACTCAAAGAAATCTTTAAAGATTCCTCAAAACTCAGTATGACTTTGAACTAATTCTTTAAAAGGAAACTATGCTTTTCTTGGAAGGGGAAACTATAGTTCCAGGTATATTCTCTTTGATGTGAGTCAGAGCTACCTAATTTTTCCTTTTTCTTTCTCCTTCTTTCCCTTTTTTCCTCTCTCCCTCCTTTTTTTTTTTTTTCCTTCTTCCTTGCTTCTTGTGATTACTGATGGCTTGCTATGTGCCAGGAATTCTAATGTAGAACAGAATGGGGATCGGGGGTGTGGAGATGAGGCGTGAGAAAACCACAACCCTGCCATTAGTGAGCTGCCAAGAGAACCAATGAAAAACAATGCAGTTGTGGTGGATGTGGTCACAGAAGCCAGGAGAGGACAGGGGGGCTCAGAGCAGGAAGTGGGTGGGCAGAGGAGGGCTGGCTTTGCTTGAGAATGAGGGAAGTTTTCATTGAGAAGGCAGCATTTCAGTTGGATGTTGGTTGACAAGTAGGAGCTACCAACGGGTTAAGAGACAGTTCAGAAGAGGTAGACATCCTGTTCAGCCAACAGCCAAAGAAAACAAAGCTGAGGAAGGACTTACGTTTAAGAAGAGGCAGCATAGACTGAGAGGAAATCTGGAGTGAAAGGAGGAGCAGGGACGAAGGTGCAGCGCCTGGAGAGCCCATGGAATGTTTTCAGGGGCGAGGGGTGTACTAACAGTTATTGTAAACTGCTGCTTAGTGCTTGTGACAATCAGGAAAAGTTACTATAATTATGTACACTTCAAACAAGAGGAAATTGTGAGTTAAAGAAGCCAAATGATTCACCCAAAATCAGGTAGCTGCTACCTGGCAGAATCAGGACTCAGATTTGGAATTGCATGCCTACAAAGCCACTCATCCATTCATATACCTGTATGATGGAGGCCGGGGACCTGGAAGAGGAAGGACAGGCCTTTAAAAGTCACTTACAGCATTGGGTGATGAGCCTACTCCAAATCACAGTGGGACAGAGCTCCAAGAATTCATCATTTCTCAAGAAACTCAGAGCTATTGGAATATTCTCCTTGTAGCCTCGGCTCCCTGGCTTGCATAACATACCTCTACCATTGTCAGACTTTAGGCCAGGAGGGCAGAGAAGGTTTTCCGAGACCATTTAAATCCAATTATTAGAGAATTGTGTCAGGGCTAACTAAGTTATTCTGGGGTGAAAAAATAATGTCCAAACATTGGTTCTTTGAGACAAAAAATAATTAACTAATTATTCATGCCACATGTCTGTCCAGTGGGGGCTGGAGGAATGCCTTCCTTGATGCCAGGGGTGTCCAATCTTTTGGTTTCCCTGGGCCATATTGGAAGAAGAAGAATTGTCTTGGGCCATACGTAAAACACACTAACACTAATGATAGCTGATGAATCTAAAAAACACACACAAAAAACCCCCAAAATTTTATAATGTTTTAAGAAAATTTGCAAATTTGTGTTGGGCAGCATTCCAAGCCATCCTAGGCTGCATGCAGCTGACGGGCTACAGGTTGGACAAGCTTGTTCTATGCAGGAATCTGTCCGTGGCTCAGGTGGAGAAACTACCATCTTCTGACACAGCCTTCTTAACACAGTGTGTAAGGATTTGCCTTAGTGGGGTAAAGTGCATTGGAGCGCTCAGTACTGGCACGCACGTGCTTTGGCCTAGAGGCACATCATTTCTGCTCACACTTTATTGTCCAGGGCTAGTCAGATGGTCACACTTAACTTATTGGGGTGAGGAATCATAATCTTCCACGTACTGGGAAGGAGATGAGAACTAGAAATTGGGGTGTAGGAGTAATGCTGACCATAGTGTCCCCCTTTCCCTTTAAGCCCTCCAATATCTCTTGAACCACTTTTCTTTATTATATTCTCTACTAAAATAACTAGAATGGTTTATGTGTTGCTTGGACTCTAACTTAGAGAGACTCGTGGAAAGAACTTCAGCTTAATAATATGAACATATGTTAACAAGAAAATGGTAACTGACAAAATAAAGAAAAAACAGTAATGATCTAATTGGACAATAAATAAGGTAGGCAAGAACTATTGAGAAATAGGTTTTCATCTACTATTGTGGATTTTTATCTATTGTTAATGATGAATCTTATCCCAGGTTTATGTCAAGTTTTGAGATATCAATTAATGATAATAATAAGACAAACCATTCATAAGACAATTAAAAATAAAGCAACTAAAACATGAAGAAAAACCTGTAGAATTTTCAGTGATATTTATTTATTTATTTATTTAATTCTCAAAATTCTTTTTTTTTTTGAACTGCACTGGAGGCCTCACCACATTCGGGAAGCACACCCCAGTTCAGCATGTGGGTCCGCCTGGGCCGGAGCTGGGATTCGATCCTCGGTCCTCAGTCCTCAGGGCTTCAAAGCGATCGCTTAACCCTCTGAGCCATCCCGGCTTTCCCTTCAGTGATATTTAACATTATGAACTCTTTAATGTTTCCTAAAATTTACTAAACTTCACTTTAAATATTTAGAAACATCTTTTGTGTTTTAAAGAATAGGTTTCTGAATACAGGTATCATTTTTCTACTTGGTTCCCTGTTGTACCCTCAGATCCTAGAACAAATATGGCATGTAGTAGATAATCAATGTAATTGTTAAATGAATGAATAGTTTTAATGAAAAAGATTCCATAAATTTGGAAACATCTTATTCTTGAAGGTCTGGTAAAAATGGCTAGTATTATAAATGGCAAACAACATGGCAATAAATTAGTATACATTACTTTGCCAACAAATACTATTATCAAGCCTAGAGAAAACACTGCTGATCATCTGAAGAGAGAAGTATTAGAACAAACATGCAATGTTTGCTGTATAATAGCCTGAAAGTACAGATGGCTTTATCATGTCTCAGTTGATGGTTTTATTACGTTCTGTTTCAATTAAAAAAATAAAAATAAAAACTACTTTGTAATCTATGAAAAAGAATATATCAAATCAGATATTTTGTATCATCTGATTTCTTTAAAACAATTATATTCTGGAAAAGCTGAGTAAGTGTAGCTACTTTGATTAACATTTCAAAAAAAAGATTCTGGGGGTAAAACTCAGAGAAGGAACCACAAGTGAGACTCACTCTTCACAACATTCATAAGCAGAAACATCACAGCAAAGATGTTGACGTTAGATATTACCAAAGAGCTACATGATGTCGTTGATTGGCTGATTTCTTTCTTTTTTAAAGAAGACTTTTAAATATTGTGTCTTAATAGTGTTTGTAATGAGATGGAGAGTGTCCATAAATATCATTTTGACTACAAGGAAGTTTATTCTTGCTCCTGTGGCAAATTACCTAAAAGAGATATAAAGCTCAACAATGAGTTATACTTTGTACTTTTACAAATGCTCCAAATGACCTTTCATATGATAGCAGGCAGCTCTCTTCAGTATGTTACTTAAAAGATATTTTTATTTATTTAAAAAGTTTATTTTATTGTTTTTGAGAGAGAGAGAGTGAGACAGAGACAGAGAGAGACAGCGAGAAGGGGGAGGGCCCAGAGCAGTCTCCATAGTTGTATAGAGAAGATACCCGCTAAGCCATCTTGACTTTCCCAAGAGATATTTTTAAAATATACACTCTTAATCAGTCCCTTCAACAGAAAGGTGATATTTTAACAGTGAATGAGAAAGTAAATGCCTTTCAAAAGATACTTATGTTATGGAAAGAGCACTTTAAAAATGGCATTTGGAAAGGTTATAATTGTTATGTGATTTTTGTTGCTGAAAATTATCTAAACTGTCTAATTGGAAAGAATTTTTCTGACTTGTTGAACAATATTATACTTGTTCTCAACATCTAAAAATATAAGAATGCAACACTATAATTAGTAGGTAGAAAAAAGTGTTTGAATTCAGGGAGGATAAAAATTTTTAGTGAAATGTTCACACAAATCTTTGCCTAATTGGAGGATAGGATCAAATAACATGTCAGAATTTAGCAATGTGAGGAACATTTCTCCATTTGGATCTTCACACCTGGTTGAGGTATGATTTTAAGTGAGATAGTCAAGTATTGAACAAAACTTGAGTTTAAAGCCAGTATTCTAATTGTTTTATCTCAAGGTGTTAAACTTGATTTTTCATAGATAATGGAGCATTCTGAGCACATTGCTGTCACTAAAAATATCATTTATATTATATTTTAGTGAGATTAAATATAGTTTTATAATTAAGAATAAAATATTAAATATTAATGAAATATTAAAGCAGTAATTGTATTAGAATTTAATTATTAAAAATACATGTTGTACCCCAAGGGGAAACTCTGAAATATTACAATAAGAATATAATTAGCAAGCTAATTGAGAAGATAATATGGAATAATATAAAATATATGATCAATTTGAATTAAGGCAAGAAGAGGAGGAAAGGTATATAGAGGAACGAATAGAAAGCAAGTAGTAAGATGGCAGACTTACTTGTAATGTCAATGTTGTCACTTCATTGGATTGGTCACAGTTCCCATTTTATATATAAACGTGAAATATTCCCATGTTGAATGGCTTGATAAAAATCAAATTAAGGGGAAGCCGAGATGGCTCAGCAGGTTAAGCGCTCGCTTTGAAGCCCCGGTGACTGAGGATCGAATCCTGGCCCCGGCCTGTGTTGACCCATGTGCTGAACTAAGGTGTGCTTCCCATGTGGGAGGCCCCCAGTTCGGTTCTCTTCCCCCGGTTCAGACCCTGGCTTGAGGGGCCATGCCTCCCATGTGGGAAGCCCCCAGCCCAATTTCTTCCCAGCGTGGCCCCCACCCACCTGTGTGGAACAAAACCATGTTGAAAACTGATGATGTACAACTATGGAGACTGCTCTAGGCCCTCCCCCTTCTGTCTGTCTGTCTCTGTCTCTCAAAAAATAAAATAAATCTTAAAAAAAAAATCAAATTAAAAATGTTACTTTATAAAAGATGGATTTGAAATATATGGATACAGGAAGAATGGCACAATAATTGAATAATTCTAAATTTGTATGCAAATTTTGATGCAAAGTATTATTTCTCGGAATCTTTGTCTATTTATGTATTTCTCTATATCATCTATCTGTTTAGTGATTTACCTATTTATCTGCCAAAGGTAAATCCTCAAAGATAGAAGACTTTAACAAACTTCTCTCAGTAACCGAAAGAGCAAAAGGTCAAAAATCAATAAGCATATAGAAGATTTGAACAGCATGTATAACAAATATGACCTAATACAAGTATATAGAATTCTATACCTACAAATGACAATATATACATTCTATTTAAGGCATATGGATCATTTACAGGGTTATAAATTAAGTCTTAAATTTCAAAGAACTTAAAACAGTTAAATTTCATAATAAAATTAAACCATTAATCGATAATAAAAGTATAACTCAAAAAATATAACTTGCGAAATTCCCAAATGTTTTAACAAATACTTTCAATTATCCATGGGTCAAAGTGAAAATCACAATCTAAACTAGAAAAATGAATGATAGTAACAATGACACATTAGAACCTGTGGAATATAGCCATAGCCACGTATAGAAAACATATAGTCTTAAATGTCTCTATTAGAAAATAACAATGGCTAAAGATAAATTAATTAAGAGTATTTTTTTTCTTTTTGCAAAAGAATAGCAAATTAAAAGTTACACAGTGGATAAAATAATAAAGGTTAACTCATAAATAAATCAAATATAAAAGTAATATATAGTAGAGAAGAATCACAAAGTCAAAAAGAAAAATTTTTGTAAAGACTAATAATGTTCCTAAGTCCTGAATGAATTGTGCAACTCTCAAAAGACAGAGGACAAGAGCAAGAATGAAAAATGGTATATCTCTCTACAACTTAGTGCAGTAAATTTGAACATTGTAATATAATAAACAAATTTATCAAAAAATCCAACCTATCAGAACTGACACTAGAAGAAGCAAACTCTGGCATAGTCCTTTATTTATTTATAAACCATTGAAAATAAATGAAGAAATATATTGTGCTCATGGATCAGAAGACTCACTATTATAAAGATATCAGTCTTTCCAAGTTGATCTGTAGACTTAAGACTATATTTGTCAAAACCTAGAATGTTTTCTTTTTAATGTATGATTGCATGAAAATTAAGAACATGATTCTAAAATTTTCATGAAAATTCAAAGAACCAAGTATAGCAGAGATAATTATGAGTAGATTGGGACAATTTTGTTTCATATGAAAGACTGATTATAAAGGTACAGTAATTGAGACAGTGTTATATTGGCAATTAGGTTTATAATTATACTAACCAATTAGAATAGAATCTGGAATCAGAGCCATGAAGCATCATAGACTTAACTTATTATAAACCTCTTACTTTGGGTCTATACGGAAAGGACACTGTTGTTTTTGTGCTGACAATTCTGTAAATGGTTCTATGTCACAGTATACCCATATAAAAAACAGAAACCCTAACCTCTACCTCATACCAATACAAAAATCAATCTAGGTGAATAATAGACAGAAATGATAAAACAATAGAAAGCACTTTAGATTACTTCATAACCTGAGGATAGACAAAGACTTAAATAGGATACAAAAACAGTTCGGTTGCTTAATTTGTCCATATCAGTATTGAGAATTTTTGTGTATAAAATACCCTATTTTAAGACTGAAAAGCACAATAATTTGGAAGGAGCTGTTTAGAACACAGATGACCAAAAATGGGCTTGTATAATAAATTCCTACAAACCAATAAGAAAAAGACAGCATAGTTGGAAAATAGTAGGAGACCTATAGCAGCCCTTCATGAAAGCAAATATTCCAAATGAGCAATAAAAATATGGAAAGGCACTGACTTTGTTAGTAATTAAGAAAGTGTAATTTAAAATCATAAAAGTTAAATGATTGTAAATATTCTAAAATCATAATTTAAGAGAAAGGCTAAAATTAGAGACTAACACTAATACAAGTTGGAGAGGTTGTAAAACAGCTAGAGCTATTAATATTATAAGTGCTGGTAGAAGTTAGTAAACCATTCTGAAAACTATTTGGCAATATCTACCTGTATTTATCTACACATGGACTCAGCAAATTCACTTCTAGGAATATATCCAGCAGAAATGCATACATATGTCCATAAAGAGATATATAAAATAAATGTCCATAGTAACATTATTCTCTTTTCTAATTTGTTTTTGACAGAGAGAGAGAGAGAGAGAGAGAGAAGGGGGAGAGCCCAGAGCAGTCTCCATAATTGTACATTAGTTTAGATAGAGTTTTGTTCTACAGGTGGCCATGGGGCCACATGCAGGGCAGAAACCAGGCCCTGTTACATAGGGGGCACACCTCCATGAGCTGGGGGCCTCCCACATGGGAAGCTTGTCTCGACAAGACCGAACTGGGGGCACAACCCAGCTCAGCTATATGGTACCCCACGGGCCGGGAACAGGATTGATCCTTGGATCCCGGGGCTACAAGATGAGTGCTCAACCTGCTGAGCCATCCCAGGGCTGTGTGGGGCAGTAACTGAAATGGGGTCCTCCTGCATGGGAGGCAAGAACCTTTGTTTCCATCCTGGCATTTACCAGCTGTACCACAGTTCAACATATGGATTTGCATGGTCTGGGGTTGGGATTTGATCTTCAGACCTCGTGGTTGCAAGACAAGCACTCAACCTGTTGAGCTATCCAGGCATCCTCCAAGCACTACATTTTAAAAAATGCTTTCTTATTATTCAGAAGTTTCTGCTCAGTGAAATGTAAGGTGTTACATAAGAAAGAGAAAACAGGTCACCATAAAAATTATTGAACAAATGGAAGATATAAAATTCTTCACAAGCTCAGACTTATTAAAAAATGAGTATGAAGGACTAGAATCATTTTAAAGCATTTATTTTTATTGTTTTTGTCAGAGAGAGAGAGAGAGAGAGAGAGAGAGAGAGAGAGAAAGAAGAGGGGAGGGCCCAGAGCAGTCTCCATAGTTGTATGTCATTAGCTTTCAACATAGTTTCGTTCCACAGGTGCGAGCAGGCTGAGCAGGGTGGGAACTGGGTGGGGGGCTTCCCACATGGAGGTGCACCCGGCAAGCTGGGGGCCCCCACATGAGAGGTACGCCCTAGGCAGGAGCCAAACTGGGGGCATCCCACACGGGAAGCTCTGCTGCTGGGTGAGACTGCTGGACGAGCTCTCTGGTTGTGTGGAGTCTCCGGCTGTACCCTGCAGTTGGGTGGCCCTGCAGATGGTGCTCCACGGTTAGCGGAGGTAGCTATGCAGGCTCCCTGGTCAGGTGGAGCTGCAGGCTGTTCTCTGTGATTGGGCTGGGCCATAGCTGGGCTTTCTGCCTAGAAGTCGCTGGAGGCTGTGTTTAGAAATTGAACGGGACCAAGTGCTATGTTGCACAGGTGGTTGGAGTGATAGACTGGGTTTGGTGACTGGGCAGTAACATAGACTGGGCTTTGAAGCTGCTCAGTATCACTGCGCAGGCTCCCTGCTTATGTGCTTACCAGTTGAGTGGGGCTAGGAATTTACTCTCTTCCCAGGCAGGGCTATAGAATGGCCATGATAATTAATATGGTCTATTGCTAGGGATCCAAATCAGGCAGAACTGCCAACTGAGCTCTCTGACCAGGTGAGGCTACTGGCTTGGCTCTGCAGATGGACAGAACTGCTGGCCGGGATTCTTTGTGTGACTGCTGCTGGAAGCAGGAGCTTGACATGCTAATATCCGAGCCCTGCCTCCGTCCTCTGTATCTGATCCCTGGTGGTTGAGCTCCAAAGATTCCCCCCGTGATCTCCATGAGGTGAGACCTGAGTGGGCCTGCTGGGAAGGCTCCTGGAATGCTGAGAAAGCTGAATGTCCACCTTGGGTTCTTTTTCCCACTGGAGACACGATAGGCCCAGGGAGGCGCTGTCCTTGTGGTTCTATGCTGGTCTCGGGGAAGGGCAGTTTGGTTCAAGGAGAGCCACTCCTCCTACCCTTGTAACCTTGTCCTTGTAGCCTCTCCCTCAGGTTCTGTAATTTTCACAATGATGTCTTGTCTACGGATAGCTGTTAGTTGGTCTTCTTGTAAAGGAGAGTGATGTTGAGAATGAAATATGTTGCCATCTGGATGAGATCACTCCAGTGTGTAGGAATGTTTTTAGTTTTTTTTTTTAAATATAGTTGTTATTAAGTATTGAATTAAATTAATACAATTAAATGAATTTTATTTTTAAAGTGTAATAAATTTTCAAAACCCATTTCTTCCTAATTATTTTACATTTTGTAATGACTTCTGCCCTTGAAGTTACTCACATCTATTGTAGCTATCTGGTGAAAATACTATATAACGACATGTTTCTCTGTATCTCTTTTAAACTCTGCAATCAGTGACATTGTGTTCATAGCCTGAAATTGAGCGTAGTGAAAATATTTACACCACAGAAATCAGAAGACACTATAAACCAGAGCTTGGATTTCTTGTTTGGCTAATTGTCAAGGCTTAAAAAAGCAATCGAGAAAGTGTTAATACAAATTAAATTTTAAAAATGTATTATGTATGTAGCTATTATATTGTTAAAAGCATGGAAAGTTAAAGAAATAGCCATCCAGTGTTTGAAAGTATTGTCTATTTCAACAAAAATTTGCTCAAAATGTTCTGAAATAGCTCTTTATTGTTTCTCATTCATCTTGCTTGCTAAAAAAACTCCACAAAATATCAACCAATATTCATTTCGAAGCCATGCTTGTTCATTAATTGCACCAATAGGTTGGCTACGGATGTAAGAGTTTGGCAAAAATCAAGAAAGGCACTCTGTGAGAATTAATTGGCCATATTAAATTTATAATAAAGAGTAATATATATCTTATTATTATTTGTTAATTGTGTATTAATATTATTTATGAATATTTATGACAAACTTATAATTGTATATACATGCATGTATTTTTTCCCTCAAAGAGCTGATAGTTAAGAAGTTTACCAGCACATCCCACTTGTTATATATGATTTCTGATTATTTTTATACTATAATCGGAATTGCATTCTATTCTCTACTTTTTGAGTCTATTTCCTAAAAGTGTGTACTTTAGTGTCTTGAGGTTCCTTGTTGTAAATACAGGCTATATGTCCTACATAACATAGACCCTATTAGAGATCACAGGAAACTTTAAAAGCCCTGAGAAGTCTGTCAGCGAGGAATACAGTTTATCTCTACATTAGCACAGTGTTTCCAAAACTTTGATCACTAATGTTTTTTTTCTCTCTGTAAATATTGATTTCACAGTTTGGAAAATGTTACTTTAGAGATTGATCAACTAAGCTCATTTGTACCCTAGGTCTTTTATCACTAGGTCTCATAGTTTCAAATATAGCCCATTATTTACATTGATCTTTTGATCAATTTTTAAAGGGTATCTTTTTGAGTAAATGCTCAAACAATTATTTCCTCACACAGAAGCAAATATATTGTTATGGGTTACATGTAAATCAGTACAATGTTTGAATTCACTGGAATGGCTTAGAGTGTCCTTGGGAATTCTGTTGTTGATAATCCACAGGCAGTTAATTTTAGTGGTTCTAATTTTTTGAACCTTGAATCTTTTTGGTGTAAACCAGTTTTCTTACAGGAAGTTTTAAGCTTGTAATGAGGAATGGCATATCTCTATGAAGAAGCAATATTTACATTCACTTCTTGGTTTCAGTAACATCACCCATGTGACTTATTATTGTGGATACATTTAAACAATTTCTTAAGTAAAATGTGGGAAAATGTTATGGAAGTAAGAGTCACTGATTATTTTTGCAATGTAACTGGAATTATCTTTCAATCTCTACCTTGTGCCATAAGTATTTAACAAATACTGTAATATCTTGAGGACTTATTTTCTTAACACACACCACTATCATGTTAACAATGAAGCTCCAACAGTGTATGTAAATCCTCAAGATGAGGTAGGATCAATAACAACTGATCCAATCCTAACTAAGACAATATCCTCAACTCAGGGTGTTTGATCTCAGTTTGAGATATTCATGTGACAGAGAACTATCTATTGACTGAGGAAGCCCATCTATTTTATAACATAAAAGTTTTTATTTATATTGATTCATAATTCACCTTGTAACTTTCACCCATTGGTACCAGGGCTGCCATCCGGGGCTGTATAAAGACACATTTTATTTCTCTCCTACTTGGGGGTTCTGTAGTATTTGCAAAGGCCACCATCCAATTCTTTGTTTTGTCTCTTTTCCAGCCCAGTGACCTCAAATGTCTTTTGTATTTCCTTATATGACTTATTGCCAAACTATAAATTTTTTTCTACATGCATTTCAGGTTGTAATCATTATTCTTGATTTAGACCTCCGAACAAAATTACATACTTCAGGGAAGATCCAGTTTGTGCTCCCTAGAAAGAGATCACTGGCTTCCTTATGTGAGATTTTAAAATTCTTTGCTAACTGTATGTAAAGTTATATTGAACCATCAGACTTACAGCTAGGATATCTAGTACCTAACTTTGTATAACTAAGTGGGGCACAGCTTCCCTGTCCTATCCTAGTATGGTCTTATTCATTTTCATCTGATAAGATTTTGCCCATCATCCCTGTTCATTGGTTGCTTTAAGAGTTTGCTTATTTCATCCAACTTAAGATTTGTTTTTTCAGTTTTGTTTCATCTGCAGATTAGTCCATCTAGATATCAATGGCTTTGTTCAAATGATTAATCAAAACGTAAACCTGAAAAACTGTAATGGTGTACTTTTTCTTTCTCTTTTTATGTTAATTAAAAAAAACTGTAACAATATGGTCACAGAAAGGTTTTGTAGTCAGTAATTTTTATTTTATTTTATGAGATTATATAGAAATTGTGTTAATAAGTTTAATGGGGGGGATGTGAGGATAGCTCAGGGGTTGAGCTCTTGCCTCACAGTTGCAAGGTTTGATTCCTGGTTTGTGCAAACCCACATGCTGAACTGCAGCACAACTGGTCACAAACCACTGGGATGGTTCAGCTGTAAAGGTTCTCACCTCCCATAAGGGAGACCCTGGTTTGGTTCCCACTCGCTCGTCCCCACATCCACCTATGTGGAAGGAAACCATGTTACAACTAATGCTGTACAACTATGGAGAGTGCTCTGGACTGTTTCTCTCTCTTTCTCTTCCCCCTTCTCAAACAATAAAACAAATATTCAAAAAATAATTTTTAATGGTTTATGTATCATGGACTCCTTTTTAAAAATTAGTTTCAGGTGCCTAGAACAACATAATGATTACACATACTCTGCAAAAAGTTATACCCCCACTAAATCTACTACCCATCTGACATCATACATAACTATGAGGGGGGACCCCCCCCCAAACAAGAATTATCGGGTGGACCCCTTGTAGGACAGGCTTTCAGTGCTAGGTGAGTGCTTTAGGAACCCATTGCATCAGTGTGCCAGCTGGCATGGCTGTGAGAGGCTGCATTCAGGTTCAGGGAAGCTTTTTGAAGACCCTTTCAATGCATTTGCTCATTTTGTGATGGGTAATTTACACAAACAACATATGGCATGACAGTGCTTCTGCCTATATTGCGCTGAGTGTTCAGCAGTTTTTGACCAAAAACAGCATAACGCCCATGCCCCACTCTACCTATTACTTGATCTCTTCCCTCAGTGACTTCTTTTTGTTTCTCAAGATAAAAACAGTCCTCAAAAGGAAATGTTTTGATGATATGAAAGCTGTGAAACAAAAAACATCAGAAGCATTAAAAGGCATCAAAATCAACGAATTCCAAAACTGTTTTGAGCAGTGGAAAAAGCATCTTTGTAGGTATAGTGCATCAAATGGAAAGGACTTTGAAGGTGACTGCAGTTTAAACATGAAAGAATAAATACACATTTTTTTATAAATAAATTTCATTTTTCTTTGGGTCCCCTTTCGTATTATAACGCCATTGACTATATTCCCTATGCTGTACCTTACATTCCACCACTACATATCTATATGTGTAGATATTTCATTAGAGTTGATGTACAATATTATTTTATATTAGTTTCAGGTTCTTTGCACAGTGTTTAGGAATTTATATAACTTACGAAGTGGTCCCCCTGATGAGTCCAGCACCCATCTGACACCCTACACAGTCTTTACAACATTATTGACTATGTTCCCCGCACTGTATTTCATACTGAAGTGAATCTCTGGTAGGCAGCGTATGTAAGGGTTTTGTTTTGTTATCTATTTAGCTGCCTTATGTTTTTGATTGGAACATTTAATTTATTTACACGGAAAATAATTGCTGCTAGATATGTAAATATTTATTGCCATTTTATTATTCTTATTTTTTATCTTTCTTTTTTTCCTCTCTAAAAGTTCTTCTAACATTGCTTGTAATACTGGTCAGGTAGTGATAAACTCCTTTAGCTTCTTCCTGTCTGAGAAGCTCTTTATATGTCCTTCAATTTTATGTTATTTATTTATTTATTTTTAAAGATTTATTATTTTATTGATTGAGAGAAGACAGGGCAGAGAGAGAATGGGGTCGGGGGTGGACAGAGCAGTCTCCACAGTTGTATATAGTCACACAGTATATGTGGCAAGGCTTTACTCCATGTGGGTGGATGTGGGCCATGTTGGGTGGGGATCAAACCGGGGATCTCCTACGTGGAAGGGGAGACATTTCACGGCTGAGCCACCTTGGCAGCCACCAGTTGCACCACAGTTCAGCACATGGGTCCACATGGGCCAGGGCTGGGAATCAAACCCCAGCACGCAAAATCGCAAGGCAAGTGCTCAACTGCTGACCTATCTCGACATCCCCTGTCCTTCAATTGTAAGTGATACTCTTTTGAGTAGAGTAATCTTGGTTGTAGTTCCTCCATTTTCATCACTTTTAATATTCCCTGTCAATCCCTTCAGGCCTGTAAAGTTTCTTTTACAAAATCAGCTGACAGTTTTATGGAAGCTCACTTGTACAGGTAACTAACTGCTTTTCTCTTGCTGCTTTTAGGATTCTGTTTTTGTCTTTAACATTTCCCATTTTTAATTATGGTGTGTCTTGGTGTGGGCCTGTTGGGTTCATCTTGCTTGGTACTCTCTATACTTCCTGGGCTACTATGTTTATTTCCATTACCAGGTTAGGAAAGTGTTCAGTCATTATTTCTTTAAATAGATTCTCAGTCCCCCACTTCCTCTATTCTCCTTCTGTTATTCCTATGGTGCAAATGTTGTTATGCTTGATGTTGTCCCAGAGGTCTCTTAAATTATCCTCATTTGGAGGATTCCATTTTTTCCTTTTGTTGTTCTGATTGTTTTCTGTTACCTGGTTTTCCAATTTGCTGATTTGGTCCTCTGCTCTATCTTGTGTGCTGGTGATTTCTTCCTGTGTATTCTTCATTTCAGTTACTGTATTCTTTACTTAAGACTGGTTCTTTTTATGGTTTCCTTGTTCCTTTTTATACTTTCTAGATCTTTGTTGAAGTGCTCACTAAGTTCACTGAGCATCCTTATAAGCATTGTTTTGAAATCTGTCTTTGGTATATTGCTTGCCTTCATTTTATTTTTTATTGTTAAACTTATTGGGGTGACATTTGTTGGTAACAATTACATTGTTTTCAGGTGTACAATCCTACATAACGTTGTCTGTGCATTGCATTATGTACTCAGCACCCAGAATCAGCTTTCTTTCCATTGCCATATATTTGATGCCCTCTCTGGACTCCCCTTGCCCCCTCTTCACCCACTTCCTCTTTACCCTCAGGTAACCACTAAACTATTGACTGTGTTCATCTATTTTTGTTTCTCTGTTACTTTCAGTTTTATACTCCACCTAGAAATGAGGTCATATGTTTCTTGATTCTTTCAGTCTTACTTATTTCTCTTAAAAAGACAGTTTCAAGGTCCATCCATATTGTCACAAATGCCTGCATTTCATCTTTTGTTATCGCTGAGTAATATTCCATTGTGTAAATGTACTACAACTTCTTTGTCCAGTCATTTATCAAAAGACACTTTGGTTGTTTCCACGACTTGGCCATTCTGAACAGTTTCATTCTTTTTCTGGAGTTTTCTCCTGTTCTTTCATTTGGGATATATTTCTTTGTTTTCCCATTTTAGCTGCCTCTTTGTGTTTCTTTCTATATATTAGGTTTATGTTCTATGTCTCCCAGTCTTGATCTGGTAGCTTTTTGTAGTAGGTGACTTGTGGGGCCCAGTGGCACAGTCTCCCTGGTTAAATGAGTTGGGTGCTCCAGGAATGTCCCTTGTGTGGGTCATATGCCTTCCTGTTATGTTGAGCCTTGGTTGTTGTTGGCACATCAGTGGGTGGTATTGACCCTCAGGCTGACTGGCTGTGGGGATTGGCCATATCCACAGCTTAGAGGTTGCTGTGTGGGGGGCTATCCCATGGAGCAAGATTTGCTTCAGTGAACTCTGATGACTTAGATTGCCCTTTGAGTGTATTACTTATTGGGCTAATTGTGTGGTGCTCTGCTGTGGCCTGAAGCCAACCTCCAAGTATGTTGGCTCTGAGGCCTCTTGGGAAGAGCTCTGATGCAGGCCCAGGAAGTTAGCCACTGACTGTGACTATCCCAGGAGTACCTGGTAGGAGCTACAAAGCAATCATTGGTTGGTTTTGGCCTGTGTTACCTATATGTGGAGGTGACTGGAGAGGCCAGACTGTGAAAGGAGGATGACTGCCATGAATACTGGGTTTGGGGTAGCTCTGCAAGAGGCCTGCTGCCACTTGCCAACTTTCATAAAGTTTAGCAGCTAATAAAACTTCCTGTAGTGTGGAGTTGCAGGTGGTGGGGTCTCAGTGAGTCACAAGGGTGGGGTGAGTCGAGCTCACCAGACTAATTCAGAGTCATATTTGGCTTTTGGGGGGTTGGGCTCAGTACAGGAAAAATGGCACTTGCCTGCTGGCTACATGGGAAGAGGACTCCATATAAGGAAAATGTCCACTCTCCCTCTAATTCTCTTTCTGAAGTATAAAACTCAGTCTTTCCTCCTATGTCTCTGACATCCCTCAAGTCACCATCCCTCTGCTGGAGCCCAGGGTGAGTGCCTACAGTGAATGAAACTGTGCACGGGCACTTTAAGAGCATGTCTATGTTTCCTGCAGCCTTCTGAAATCCCCATGGTTTTTCACAGCCAGGTATTGTGGGGGTGCCTCTTCCTTGGTACTTCAGGCTGGGAAGCCTGGTGTGGGGCTAGGGTTCCTCACTTCTTTGGGAGGACCTCTGTGGCTGAAATAACTCTCCCAATTTTCAACAGCCAGGTGTGGGTGTGGAATCAGCACATTTTGCACCCCCATTCTTTCTACCAGTCTAGAAGTGGCTTCTTTTTTAGGTCCTTAGTTATAAATCTTCTGTTCAGCTAGATTTCAGATGGTTCTTCAGGTTGATTGTTTTATAATTTAGATTTAATTTTTATGTGTTAACAGGATGAGGCAAGCACAGTATTCATCTACTCTGTCACCTTAGATCTCTTTTGAATCATGTGATTCTCCTTGCTATCTTGGAAGTAAGCCTTTGCTTTTCATTACTTTGAATATTTCTTGCCACTCCCTTCTGGCCTGTAAAGTTTCTGTTGAGAAATCAACTGGTAATCTTCTGGGAGCTCTCTTGTAAGTAACTTTCTCTTGCTGCTTTTAGGATTCTCTTTGTCTTTAACCTTTGTGATTTTAATTATGATGTGCCTTGGTGTGGGTCTATTTAGGTTCATCTTGTTTGGGGCTGTCTGCATTTCCTGAGCTTGTATGTCCATTTCCTTCACTAGGTTAGAAACATTTTTAGTCATTATTTTTTCAAATAGGTTCTCAGTCCCTTACTCCCTCTGTTCTCCATCTGGTACTCCCATGATGCAAATGTTGTTATGCTTAATGTTATCTTACAGGTCTCTTAAGCTATCTTTATTTTTTTTAATTATGTTTCCTTTTTGTTTTTCCAATTGAGTGTTTTCTGCTACCTTTTCTTTTAAATTGCTGATTTGGTTCTCTGCTTCATCTAATCTTTTGTTAATTTCTTCTAGTGCCTTTTTCACTTCAGTTATTGTATTTTTTATTTCTTGCTGGTTGGTTTTTATGATTTCTATGTCCTTCTTTATGCTTGCTATCTCTTTGTTGAAATTCTCACTAACTTCCTTAAGCATTCATATTAACCAGTATTTTAAAACCTTTTATCTGGTAAGTTGGTTGCCTCCATTTCATTTAGTTTTATTTCTGGAGGTCACTCTTATTCTTTTATCTGACACATTTTTTTTTGTTTGTTTGTTTCCTCATTATGGCTGCCTCTCTGCGTTGCTTCTGTGTATTAAGCAGATCTTCTGTGTTTTTCTGGCTTTCTGGGTGGCCTGTGGAGTATGTGTCCTTTGTGGTCCAATGATGTAATCTCCCTGACTCCTGTGCATGTGTTCCCAGAATGTTTGTTTGAGTGTGTTGTGTGTGTTTTCTATTGTAGTTTGAGCCTTGATTGCTTTAGGTGCATCAGTGGGTGTGACTGACTCCCAGGCTGACTGATTGTGATGACTGGTTTTGTCCCTCAATGTATGAGTTGCTGTAGGGATGACCTCTTCAAGGGGGATTCACCCTTGTGGGCTTTTGTGTCTGTTGAGACCACTTTTTGGATGTGCCACTTGGGCTAATTAAGTAGTTCTCTGGTATAGTCTGAAGCTGGCTCTTGGGTGTGTTATTTCTGGTGTTTCTTGGGAGGGGCTCCTGTGCAGTCCAATTTCAGCCTTGCCTGTTACTGGCCTACAGCTACCTGGTTGTATCCACAAAGCTATATGTGGTTGGTGCTGCCTGGAGGCATGTGGGAATGACCTACTATGAACCAAGGCCAGCTTTCAGCACTAGTGGGCCTGAGATAGTGCAATCAAATACCAGGGCCTCCTAGTCCCATTGCCATGTACCTGCAGCCCATAAGGCCCAGCTGTTGAAAGAAAGTCTGAGTGCACAGGCTGGCTGACTCAGCATTTAGTGTGCCCTCTGTTATGTAGTCCTAGCTGGGTAGGGCAGAGTCCCAGATGTCAGGACATATGTTGGTGGTTTTTACAAAGTTAATGCAGATTTAATTCTTATACCAGTACTTAGCTCGTGACCACCCCTCACAGTGCTTCAAGAGTACCACAGCCAGTCATGGTGCACCTAAAGGCAGTACCTGGCCTGTGACCAATTTGTCAAAGATTCTTAGAACACTGCAGCTAGCCACTGCTTACCTCAGGCTCACAAATACTCCAAAGCTGCCCCAGAGTGGATGCAGCACAGATTTTGGGTGACTGTCAACCACACAAAGCTCCCTGGGCTGTCATAGGCCTTTACTCTCAGTTTCCCTGGCATGTGCAGCAGACAATGTCTCTGGAAATGCAGCTATAGGTGTGTGGAGTAGCATACCAGGGAGCTAAGGCATTTGGGTGGTGGTTGTTACAAAGTCAGTGTAGTCTTGCTTCCCACAATGGTGCCAGGCTTGTTACCACCCCACAAAATCACCCCAAAAGCATTGTGGCCAGCCATCACCTGCCTTAGGCCCTCAGGTCCCTGAAAGCTATCCATGAAACACTATGATGCAGGTCTTGAGTCACCTCCCATCAACAAACCTACAAACACCTCTTGGGCTACCATAGCCAGTCCACCTCTGCAAAAGTGTTTCCACACCCTGTGGGGCAGGGCCAGTAGCCTGTCAGTCAAGTGTGCCCCTGGACAATGTATCACCAGCTGTGGAGGGAGGTGAGGACTCAGAACATCAGCAAAGCAACACACACAGGTGGATTTCACCAGACTAATGTGGTCCCAGACTTAAGATTTTTGGAAGAGGGCTCAACACTGTAAAGATGGTGCCCTCCTGTAGGCTACATGTGTGTCAGGCTCCACACGGGAACAACGATGGCTCCTGTCCCTCTAGTCTTCGCAGTGAAGCCATACAAGTCAGTCTTTTCTCACACATTCCTGAGCCTCCTGAGCTGCTTTGCCTCCACCAGAGACCAGATGAGTGTTTGCAAGTGAGCAGATCTTAACATGTTGACACAGGCCTGCATGATCTTACTCCTCAGTGTCTTCTCATGCAATTCCATCTAATACTTTATGCTCCAGCCAGCTAGCATTTCCTTCAGCTTCTTGAATATACCATCCATTACCCACCCCTTTTCCCTCACCCCCTTTACTATGGTAGCAACATCTTTTGGGCTCAGCTTAATGCCTTTATTGGGAATTGGTATCTATTAAAGTATGTAGGTTGTAAGCAACAGAAGCAGACCCCGACTCATATACAGTACTAAGAAGGAATTATTGGGAAGGACAGAGGGCTGTCCAAAGAAACGACAGCTAAAAACTCAAGACTTAAGAGGGATGGGAATGAAAACATTTCCAAAATCTAAGGGGTAAGAAGCAATGTATTTTGTCTCTTTGTGGTTCTGTCACTGGAAAACCTTCAGCTATTTTTGAACTTGTATCATTCTACTTAGGATTAATATTTCTGGGAGAAAACCTCTGACTTGAGTCACAGATCCACAACATGAGCACAGGGCAGCCCTTGGCAATAAATGAAAGTGTATCCAAACTACAGGGAAGTAGGAGAGTTCTCCAAAGGAAATTAGCTGCTAGTGCTCAGAGGTAGGAAAGGGATGCTAGGCAGGCAAAATCAGATGACCACAATCGCAGCAATTCTTGATCCCTCAAATTTAAATTCAGTGACCTTGCCGTGCCCTACCAGAATTGTCACCTATTTTTTTTTTTCCTCCTTTTTATAGCATAACTCTGTGTACTTTATACTCATTTCTTTCCTCATTGGATGGTTAGCTTTGTTAACACAGTGACTGGCACTTAACAGATATTCCATAGACATTCATTTAATATAGAATGAAATAAATAAATAGACTTAAGTAGATGCACAGAACTGTTCTGAAATAGCTTTAGTGCCTGACTGATTTATGTTTCACAATTTTAAGAAATAACGTGAAAAGTTTTGAAAATATCAATGTCAGTAAAATACAAATTTACTTTAACACAGTATTGTGTAGAATCTAAACTTATTGAGAGTAGAGGAAACATTGTTTATATTTTTGCATTTAAACGTTTTATATTTTTATACCTCATATAATACTTAGTAGAGAATTTACACAAGAAATTCCCTGAATAGGCCTTTATTGAATTAAGGCTTTTCATGGACATTTCTTCTCTATTCCAGTAGTAATATGCTAATCCTAAGCATGTCCTAATGCTTACTTTCTTTTTTCTTCTCCCTTTGAGTATGTGCTGTTTCAGTTTTTAATACCAGTAATGACTTTGAAATGGGACATTGACTCAGAATTAGTGACAATCAAGTGTTAATGGTCCTTGCTTCTGTGGCCTATCAGCAGCTCATTTTAGCTGATCATTAGCTCCCAGAAAATAAGCTGGATCAGGCTTTTCCAAGATGTGGCCATTTAGAAAAGATTCCTGATTATCATTGAAACCTCTTACTCATCTTTCATTGCTTTGTCTAGTTTTACATCTTCTTGGCTTGTGCTTTTGATGGAAGGGGGAAAGATCTATGCCAGTTACAGTGTGTAGTTAATGAGAGAAGTTAAAAAAAACAGAAATAGAATAAAGTATTCAAACTGATTTCACATACACCATTATAAAATCATGGAACTTAATTGCCAGAAACAACCTTAGAGATTAATAAAAACCCCTCATTTATCATTCTAATAAATGAGGAAACTGAGACTTAGGGAGGCTAACTGACTTGCCCAAGGTCTGTAAAAGGAAAAACAAATTGTGTGCAAATACAGTTCTCTTCTCTCAGCATTTCTGAATCCTTTGTGTTTTTGGGCTTTCCACTATAAATTTATCTTGAATCAATCTGAAAAAAAAAATGTAGTAGTTAATGAAAGAAATAAAAATTTCATTAATGCAAAAATCGCTGGTACACTTTGTACTTCTGGATTGATGATGCTCTGAAGATTGTCATCTTCAAAATATAATAGTAAACAAAGACAAAAGAAGCAGACAAAAAAATTGGAAATGACATCATGGGGATCAGCCAATATGTATTTTCTCCTGGACAATATTCTGTGAACCTCAGGCTTTAGCAAGCAGTCAGTTGTAGAGATGCTGAATTCCTTCTTGTTGGAGAGACTTAAGTAATCCTTAATCTGTTTGCCTTGCATTGATTTATAATGTACTATTTCTGGTTCTGTTTGCCCTGAGCTTCGTTCCTTGTTCTTCCCCTGTTCTGTTCTGTATCAAAGAGCATGGACTACTTTTAGGCTGTTTCTTCCAGGTTCCCCTGTTATCTGTACAAGGTTGCCTGGATCTGACTCTTAGTGTATGGGAGCTGATTATTAACTGTTCAGACTCCTGTGAGCTAGTTGTTAACACCAGTTTACATCATCATTAAACTTAAATTATCAGGGATGCTGGGATAGGTCAGCAGGTTGAGCACTTGCCTTGCAACTGTGAGGTCCGGGGATCAAATCCCAGCCCAGCCCGTGCAGACCCATGTGCTAAACTGTGGCACAACTGGTAACCAACCGCCTGGATGGCGGTGAAGGTTCTCATCTCCCATTTGGAGCCCCCCCCCCCCAGTTTGGCTCCTGCCCAATGCAGCCCCAAATCCACTTGTGTGAAATGAAACTCTGTCACAACTAATGATGTACAACTCTGGAGACTGTTCTGTGCCCTCACCATTTTCTCTCTTTCTCACCGTCTCTCAAACAAAAAATAAATAAAAAAAAACTTAAGTGACCAAACCTTAGAGTTAAATAAATTATATTTAAAGAGAAAGGTAACATAGGAGTATGTTCCCCCAATTTACCGTTTGTTAATCATTTTACTACCTCTTCTTTATTGCCTCTGCTCTTGGGGTTATTAATGGTATACCTATATGGGGGCACACTATAATGGTGTGATTGTGCATCTCCCCACAACCTCAAATTCAGTGACTGTGCAAGTCACATAAAATTGGCCAGGTGAGTATTTACACTTTAGAAATTGAGAAATTCCATAAATCAAGGCGTTTTCAGGAAGAGTCAGTGTTAACTTAGTGTTTTCCAGCTGCGTTTGGTTACTGAAAAAAACTGAGGGTCTTTAGAAGGTGGGGGGAAAGGGAGGAGTCAGGGTTTTTCATCTCCTGTGGCCTGGAGGACATCTCTTTTGTCTCCTCTGACAGCATCGTGCTACTGTTCATCTCTAAGATGCTTTACTGTGTGCCGTTTGCCAGAGTTTCTCAGCTCTTAGCTCTTTTATAACATGTATAACCAACCCTCCGCATTAAATGTCTTCTGCTTAAAATACTTAAATAATTTCCTTTTTCTTGATCAGACCGTGTTTGATACACGACAACATTTTAAAATAGGTGTCTTTTCTTTTCACTAGCATTTTTACATAGAGCTTACATAATTTAAAATAACATACAGTGTTAAAAATGGAAGGTAGAGGGAAGCCGGGATGGCTCAGCGGGTTAAGCGCTTGCTTTGCAGCCCCAGGGACCGAGGATTGAATCGCTGCCCTGGCCTGTGTCTGAACGTGGGTGCGCTTCCCATGCAGGAGGCTTCCAGTTCAGTTCTCGCCCCCAGTTTGGCTCCTGGCTTGAGGGGGCGCACCTCTCGTGAGGGAGGTCCCCAGCCCTGTGCAGCCCCTGCCCACTTGTGTGGAACAAAACCATGTTGAAAACTGATGACATGCAGCTATGGAGACTGTTCTGGGTCCTCCCCCTTCTCTCTGTCTCTCTGTGTCTCTGTCTCCCTCAGTCAAAAACAATAAAATAAATCTTAAACAAAAATGAAAGTCCCTCTCTTTTTTAAGGTGAAGAATTAAAGACCCAGAAAGGAGATGCAATTTGTCAAAGGACACACAGTAAATTGGGAAAAGGCAGTAGGTGCTTCCACAGCACATACTGAGATTAGTGAGCCACACATTAATATTTTGAACTAGGGCTGATACATATTCTATTAGAATAGCTGAATTCTTGTAGTACGTTTCTGAGACATGATTTTTTTCCTCACTAAGATAAATGCCAATGAGCCATTATCAGTTTTGACTTGAGAGCTCATATGTTGCCTTTATTTATTTACCTTTTTCTTTGTTTATGTAGTGATAGTTGTTTAATGGTGCCCAGAATGGGAAATTTGATAAAATCTGCATAATTTTAAAATACTGAGTTGATTTTTGAAAGTTGAATTGACAGTCAGCGAGCTGTTTTCCTGTCTTACAGCAACAGCCTATTGGCTACAGAGCGGCTGTGTCTGGGTTCTCCCTATTTATGAAGGCCCATTTACTTATCATTTCATATAGTTACCAAATCCACACACTTCTATGGAACACAGAGGGAGGCCAATTCCAGGGAAGGACAGATTCTTCTTTTCCTTATGGATTTGAATAATAAAGGGAAAATAGATTTCCTTTAGGGAATGACTGAATGGTTTCATATTTCATTTACAAGGCTGCATGGACTTTTCAAATTCTGCTGAGTTGGCTTAGATTGGAAACATCGCTCACAAACTTGATATCTTGTAGATCTCTTTTCATATTGTTATTAAAACATTATGAAAGAACATTGATTAAATTTGCCTCCATGGATACATTTACATTAATGCACGATGATTAATTATAAGTTAGTGTGCTCATTCACAAAAATATTTTTAGGTGACATGATGGTAAGGCTGCATCGATAACCCTGCACAGCCCCTTATAACGTCATCAGAAGTCAAAGGTAAGCAGTTGTAACATTTTGGAGTGGGGTGCTGGCAAGCCAAGCTTGCTTTCTACAAATGTCATACTCACCTTTGGCCACAAGATGCCGCTCAAGAATTTATTATGACTTAGGTCTTTTGTTACAAGTCAAATGCCATTTCCATTTATTTTACATGCTCTCCAATTACATAGCTCATAGTGGGTGGGTTGGGGGAAGAGGATACCCCGCATCTTAAAGGCACTTTTTAACTTGTGTGTGGGCATTCAATGAATAAGTTATTTAAGATATCAAATTTAGGCTGAGAATTCAGATACCATAGAATTGTTGCATCCCGCTTCTTTGTGTGTGTGTATGTGTGTGTACATGTCTACACCCACCCTGTCACCCACCCAATCTTTTCTGTTTAGTTACCACCATCACCTGCCCCCAAATGAAGTAATTTTCTGCTGGCCCCTGCTAGCAACACACAGAACAATCTACTCACGTAACTATTCAAAATGTCAAAGGATTACCTTAAAGTAAAAACATAAAGTCAGTTTTCTGTGTTTCAGGCAGCAATTAAGTAGTCACAACATGGCAGTCCATAGATGAAAGCTGAAGAAATGATCAGTTGCAAAGGTAATTGCTGGAAGAAGTTAAGTTTTCCCCCAAACCCTGGTCTTTAGCAGGAAAATGAAAACAGTGCGAAGATTCTCTTTGACAGAGATGGCTGTCGTCTTTAATTTTCATGTCAAATTTGCTATAGATTTAAGCTTATCATATTTTTTGAGATAAGATGGAGGCAAACCTTCTCCACAAATACATTTTCTTTTTTTATGAACAGTGTCTAAACACATAAAGACCTATGCCCGTGAAACAATGGTGATCAAAACCATTCTCTGGGAAGTGGAAGGGTCAGACTTAGAGAAGAAGCAGCTATGAGTATGTAAGGACATCTCCATGAATATTTTATAGGAAGATTTCTTTGCCATTTGGCGGTGACAGAGCTGATGCAGCCCCTAGGTAAAATAGATTGTAATGGCGTGTGGTTTTGGTGATATCAAGAAAGAACTCTCAACATAAAAGTCCTTAGTCACTTTCTGTTTGCTATGAGTTGGTTTTCACATATTTTGGGTTGAGCTGTCTGAGCACAGGGTTTTAGGTGATAGAGATTGATGATCCATGGAAACAAATATATGAAACCCTGGGTGATGGGGAAAGGAGAGAGAATAAGCAGCAGAAACAGTGTGAGAATGACCCAGAAGTGAATACAGGATGCCCTAGGAAAAGCCCCACCCCACCTGTTGTATTGTTTTTCCTGCAATCGATCCTTCAGACTGGATCAACTTGGTGGTGAGAGCATTTAGTTAAGGCAATGAAATATGAACGAAGAGGTTTATTGTCTATTGAGTCCTGTGAGCCAGCTTTCCTATTTCATATCATTTTATATAATATTAAAGATAGGTATCTGGCTCCATATATCACTGACAGATACATCACATCCCTCTCTTTATTCTCATTCATTTGTTCACTCTTATAAATCATCCATTCAACAACTATTCATCTTGTACTTACAATGTGCCAGGTACTGGGTTAGAGATGACAGATATTAAGACAACAAATGTTCATTGTTGGACCTACAAGGAGAAAAATCACAAAAACTATTATACAAAAAAAGTAATTTTTTTTTCTTAAGAATATGCTAACTGATGTAAAGGGAATGTTAAATTTGGCTTTATTTGATACAAGTTTTATTTGTTATAAAAACATTACAGAAAAAATAGCTTCTTTAGATCAATAAGTTTCTCAAACATTCACTTGCACAGGAATCACCCTAGAATTTTGTTTAAATGCAAATCTGATTCAGTAGGTCTTGTGTGACATTTGAAATTGTGTATTTCTAATAAGCTCTTGGGTGATGGTGCTGGTCTGGGGACCACATTTTGAATCACATGGCTTTATTAGCTGGACTTAATGTGGGGTGATTCGATACCCAGAAAGAAAGATGTTTCTTACACTGAAATGGGCCTCATCTACATCAAAGAGGGAGCAGAAGAAAAGGTGTTAAGACAAGCCTCTCTAAGAATAGAACAGGCCCTATTTATGATGTACTGTTAGCTGTCACCTGACTCCCTATGAGGGTTTTAAGGATCTGACCGGACGTCCTGCTCACCAGGATACAGGTTTTCTCCTAGGAGGGGTACAGATCATCTCCTGCATCACTGTTTTGAAACATCACAACCGAAATGGCTTTTATGTTTCTACAAGAAGAAGAAGAAAAAGGCACCGCTTTTGAAGCGAAAAAATAGTTTTCCGATAACCCCCATTAACTACAGAGGTCATTGTGGGCAAAATGAATGGGATTAGAAATCTGCTAAAAGCTGCAGTATATGGTACGCTATGACTGACAAGCCTTTTGCTGAGTAGTTACAAATGGGACTAATGGTTTAAACTTGTTAGTCATTGTCAGAGGCTCTGATCCTTGAGTCAGCCATGGAAGCTATGGCAGAAATCGATAAGGCACCACTTTCTGCAGTGAACTGCAAGACCATATAGATTGCCTGGAGGGAAATGCTCAGTTCCCTCCCAGGCTGCCAGATGAAAGCAGGCAGCTGAATCTCCACGAAGATTGACCACTCTGCTCAGGGCAATTAGGCCTTTCACCACTTTGAACGATGATTATAAATGGGGGAGAGAGTCGGCAGGGGGAAGGGGAAGACAGCTCTGCAGGGCAAACCGAAAGCCAGAAGCCCTTCAGGGAGCCGTGTCAGTTTCATGGCCACCAAGGGCATTTTATCCCCCAATTTCCCATGCTCAGATTATTATACAATAATGTCCTGGGGCTGCTGCCTTTTTTTTTATTTTTATTTTTTTTAATCTCCTTTATTTTTCTTTAGAAGCTGGCGAGGGGAAGACAGGCAGTGAGAGCAATACTTGTTTGCTGATAAACGGTAAGCGACAGCTGAACTCCATTAATCCGTCCAGTCCCTAAAGCCTAGGGCCCCAGAATGTGTTGGCGGAGGGCTTCCTGTTGGGCACATTTCAAAACAATCACATCCCATTGTTCAGTGCCTTTTTGGGTAGCACCTGGTAAGAGTGCCAAAATCATCAGCGAAGGAAAGTGCATGTTTGTGCGACAATGACAGACAAGCTGCAGAGTATCAGTGGGCCGCACAGGGCAAGGTGCTGCAGGCCATTTGGCAGAGGGCTCTGCTTTAAAGAGGAGCCCCATATCTGATGCATGCAAAGCTACACCCATCGTTGTCACTAGAGTGGCCAAGTGCTCATGGCTGTCCAGGCTGTGGGACAGGATATATGGGAGGCTTTTCCCTGGTTCTCAGCTGAAAGGCAGGCCAGTAAAGCCTCACACTAGTTTCTGGCCTCTTTCTGCTTCATTAAGTTGGCATTTCAACAGGGGGATGCACCTCCTTTACACTGGTCTTGTTGAATTGTGTTGCCTTTCTACTCTTAGCTTCATGAGAGATTTGTTTAATTTTTCTCCTTTTCTTACAAGTCTCTGGCTCCTATTTTACTGTTGACTTAAGTTATACAATAAACCGTGTTCTGCTAAGTATCATTTAACTGTCAGTGATTGGGGGAGGCAAGATGTGGGAATATCCTGAATTGCTACTCTGTGGGAGGGCTGTCAATCAGGGGTTCTTGGGCCATTTCATCATCTTGGTGAATCCAGCCCTTGGTGGAGAGTGTTGAAATGTCTACTTTTTGAAGTTTGCATGGCTGCTGGTAACTGGGAAAGCTTTGCATCTTGACGATGTGTAGATCAAGAATTGTAATGCTGGGGATGCCGGAATGGCTTAGCAGGTTCAGCACTTGCCTCGCAGCTCTGGGGTCTGAGGATCGAGTCCCTGTCCCAGCCTGGGCCTGTGCGGATCCATGTGTGCAAGTGGGGGTGTGCTTCCCTTATGGGAGGCACCCAGTTTGGCCCCCAGCTCACAGGGGTGTGCCTCTCATGAGGGAGGTCCCTTGCCCGGTTCCCACTCTATGCAGCCCCCGCCCACCTGTGTGTAATGAAACAATGTCAAGAAATTGATAATGTACAACTATGGATACTGCTCTGGGCCCTCCCACTTCTCTGTCTCTTTCTGTCTCTGCCTCTCTCCCTGTCAAAACAATAAAATAAATCTTAAAAAAAAAAAAAAAGAAGAAAAATAAAAAAAGAGAATTGTAATGCTGGTGTTCTTTAGGAGACAAAAGTATATTTAGGGGTATATGAAAAGTCCTTAATGGAAGTGCTCTCCTCTTTGGGAGGATACCTCAGGAGAATATTTTGGTGCCCTTTTCTAATGCAGAAAGAGGGGGTTTCAGGCTTGAACGGGGTAGACAATAGGACATTTCTTTGCTCATCCTCAATTCACTAAGCATCTATGGGATATCACCTACTGTTAGAGACCTCAGCCCTGGCTCCTGGGCAGATCAGAAAGTCACATTAGTTATCTGCTTATGGTCCCACAAGTATGGATCAGCTACTTATGAAAACAAAGAGGAATTATAATTGCTACCCAAATCTTAATCACAATCATAAGTGAAATAAAGTGAAGCAATTTATTTCATTTGGGAGTTTCTTTTATAAAGTAAGTGAATATGACCTTCTCCAACCTCCTTTAATGGCATGAAATGAGAATTCTTTCTACAAATTAAGTACCTTAAGGAGGAGATATTAACTCTTTTAGGCAACCAGGGAATTATGGGTTGCTTCAAAAAACAAACAAAAAACCCCCCAAAGCAACAAGAACAACAACACAACAACACCCTAAAAACATAAACAGAGAACTGGAAGGTCCTGAAAGAATTTATAAAATTAAAAAAAAAAAATCAGTCTTAGGAAAATAGTTGTTTTAATAACATTCTCTTTAGCTATGGTTCTTCTTAAATCACAATTTTACTGAGGATGATAGTTCAGTACTCTTAGAGGACTGGGCTGGTAAGAGGGAGACATACATTTTAGTTCTGATTCTGACCCTGGGCATTATGGAGATCAATTGCCTTGGTCTCATTGTCTCTCTTCACTTGTCAAACTTTACTAATCAATCTTAAGGTCCTGTGGTCAACAGAATAATGCCCCTTATACCGCAAAGAGTCTATATCCTAGTCCCCAGAACCTGTGAATATGTTATGCTACATGGTAATAAGAAATTTTGCAGATGTGATTAAGTACCTCAAAACAGGGAGTTTATACTAGATTATTTGGGTGAGCCCAGTGTAATCACAAAGGCTCTTAAAAGATGGAAGAGAGAGCAGAAGTATGAGAGGACATGTGGTAACAGAAGTTAAGGTTGGAGTGAGGCAATGTGGAAAGGATTCAACCTGCCATTTGGTGGCTTTGAAGATGGATGGTGGCTATGGGCCAAGGAATGTTGGTGGCCTTGGGAAACTATAAAAAGCAAGAGAATGACTTCTGTTCTGGAGACTCTAGAAGGAAGGCCCCCCCTGCTGAAGCCTTGATTTTAGTCCAGTGAGACCTATTTTGTAATTCTGGCCTCTAGAGCTGTATGATAATCGATGTTGCCTTTAAGATACTAAATGTTTTGTAATTTGTTATAGCAACAGTAGAAAACTAATAGAGAACACTTTCAGCAATTACTTTCTATGAAACTATGTACATGCAGTGTATGAAGGGTCACTGGAAAATTCTAAATCAGGTAGTGACACGCACAAAAAGATGGCTACTAAGAATAATCAGTATGAAATTGAGGGCTGATTGAAGATAAGGTCTGTAAGAGTAGAAACCAGTAAGGAGGTAAGATAGGACATTAGAGGCCATGAAGGAAGAGAAAGATGCAAAAGATGTTTGAGGACGAAGAAGCATATTTTAGCGTTTACTTAAGCTTGGGATACTTGAAACAGTTGGACGTATTTTTTTTTCTTTGATTGGCAGAATGTCAACATATATGGCTTTAGAAGCAACAGAATCTTAGAATTAGAAGTGGCCATTGAGATAGATATCCTTCTACTGAATTTCAAAATACATTCTACAACCTCCCTGAGAGAAGTGTTAGAACATTGCTAGAGAGGAGATCCAAGCCCCTTCATGGAACAGTTCTTTCTTTTATTGAGCACGCCTAACTCATAACTTTCTTTATACAAAACATATAAAATCTTCTCATAATGTTCACTCTTTGATCTTGTTTTCTTTTTTATGTGAATTTTTGATGCTCAGAAAAGCTCAAGACGAACACATCTGTTAGTGAAGGAGGTGTGGGCATAGGCTTTGGGGAGAAGTTCAGAACCAGAGAGATAGGGATCAAAATCCCAAATCATCTGCTTAGTGACATAGGTATTCAGATTTTTTTTTTTGTCTGAGAAGGACATTAAAAAACTGAAAAGTCTAAAATAGCTGTGAACTACTCTATTACCCTTTTCACTGCTCTCTTTTCCATGCCAACAGTGCTAGAGTTTGGTAGGCATTTAATAAACGTTTGCTAACTCAATGAAAATATTCCATTAATGACAATGAAGCATAGCAGTAGTAAGTAAACTGAAAATTGTGAAAAGACAACCTGAATAAACAGTTTGTATTTATTAAATTGGGACCAAGGCATACTTTGAATATAATGATGGTTTTTGGTTTTCTTCTCTGCCCTGCCCCCGATTTGAAAGTCTGCAGTTGTATGTACCCTATTAATATCTTCAAAGGGGTTTTCTGTTTCCACTGGGGCTGTAAGTGATGTGCAGAAATCCTTGTATGCTTTCCTTTCAGAAACCCATGGGGTCACTGGAAAACCAGGAGGCCATTGCCTCTTATTGAAGAGTAGCACTTTTCCTTCTGAGGCAAAGCTAATGAAGTCACATGGGTAGCTAGCTGTAACCTCCCAGTAACACAGGATGCGGAGGTTACATTGGGCCATGAACAATTAATCAGCGTTATGGCATAACAGCTCGAATATGGAAATTCTAAAGGTCCTACATGTTGATAAATGGCCAATTTATGCTAAGATCCATCAAGTGTGTTGGGGCATTTAGAGCTATCACTGCACAATCATGACATGGTCATTATCAGACCGCAAATCGTCCAAAGAAATGACATGCCTCAGGAAGCACGATTTGCTGGCGGAGCCTGCCTCTTTCGAAACTCAGTGTGAGGCCAGCTTGCTGTAAACGAAGCCATACAGCATGTAGATTAGCTCATGTGTGGCAGCTGCATGGCGGAAAGCAATTATAACACACAGGCGACTCCACACACAGGAACTAGCACCTCCTGAAATATGATCACCTCCGCTTCACTACGAAGGGAGATGCCAAACTGAAATACACACACAGCCGTAATGGAAGAGACCTGAATATATTACAACAGGGAGCTGGGGTTGCAGCTAAGCAGTTGGCAGAGGCAGTTGTTGAAAACTCTTTCAGCTCCTGTGAACTCTGAAATAGGATTCTTCTAGTGATAGTGCAGTCCACTATTTCTTCGTTTAAAGTGGAGGACATTGAAGTGAGGGCATTATGATTTTCTTTCTGCTGATTGTACCAGACACGATGATGACTTCTTCCCATTGGCAAATGCTTTTCCTAGAGGATCTCCTTCTCAGAAACAAGTGAGCACTGGGCCAGAAGGGCAGACTCAGTGAATTGTGTGATTGAGGGACACTTGACATAGATTGGACCAACCTAACTCTACTACCCCCACATAATTCAAAGACTTGTTTAGTACTAAGATATATGGTGATGTAAAGCTGGGCCTGGCATGGTCATTTCTGGCACGTGCTAAGTGAAGCAGGAATAAACAGTATGCAGAATGAGAAGGAGCCCAGTAGACCTATAGATACATGCTTCCGAAATGACATGGTCTGAAACAGGTGACTTAGTGAGCTTCTGACTTTCCATTTCCTAGTTAGTCCTCCCATGAAGTCCTGCTATCATTTCTTCTCTTAGTTTTTATGAGATATTTGTGTATCCTTTCATAAATGTTTCCCTCCCTTTTTCCACTTTGAGAGGCTTTCTGTTTCTTAGATATTGACTAAATGACCCCTCCCCACCACCCCCTGCTTCCCTGCACAACTTTGGCTGAGAGCTTACCATGGGCCAGAATTTGTTTTGGTGATTTAAGTATAACATCTTATTCAATGCTTTCACCAACATTCAAAGGCAGATATGGTTATTTTATTTTCTTGTTTCATGAGGAAATAGACTCGAAACGTTTAGATAATCTTTAAAGTCACACAGCTGATAAGTGGAGGAAGTGGTGATTTCTATAGAAGTTACATTTGCATCAAAATTGATTTTACATTTTCTGTGAAATCATTAAACCACCTACTATATAGTAAATGATTTATGCTATAATTTGAGAACAGAATCTATGCTGAATTACTGAATTAACTTGGGAATATAACTAGAAACCAAATCATCTTTATTTAAAAAACTAACACTGTGTTTACTTGAGATTTGAAAAGTTGCACATGCCTTAAAGAAAATATACTATATGAGGATCTTTTTGGTGTAGAGAGAAAGGGTAAATGTTTTAGAACTGTTACCTAGACTATTTATAGCCTACTCTTGTTCATAGCTTGCTGATGTGTTAACTCTGATGCTAAAAGGGTGAAAAAGGCCACTTTTTGTGTGTGTGTGAATTGCTTATCTTAGCCTCCTATATGGAGAAACTGATCAGACATAATAAGATTAATGTTATTTTACCTAAATCGGAGTGTTCTGATACTCACTATTTCCTTTTATCATGTTTGTTTGTTTGTTTGTTTTCCTTTTTGAGTATAAGGAAATAAATGTATTCCTGAACTTGCAACAGTTAGGGTATTTGTTCTCTTTAACTTTTAATTTGCCTCTTTCTTGATGTGAGCTTTTCTTACCATGATATTTAAAATCACTTATGATCTGGCTTCAGTCAGTGTCTTCATGGCCATTCAAACTTTTTATATGTTCACTATTCTAGCCAAACTGAAATGCTTGGAGTTCCTCACACGTTCCTGTGCTCAGTCTCCTTGTCTGATGCTTCCTGCCTATCAATCTACGTCACCGCCAAGTCTAACCACGTAAATATATTACCTGTCCTTTAAGACTCAGTTAAAATATTATTCTTTCATAATGAAACTTTCCTTGATTACCACAGATTTTGAGGGACATTGTTTTCATCTGAATGCCTGTCACTACTAGCTACACCACTCTTATGATCCCTAATAATCAGCACCTAGTTATTATTATAATTTCTGTACATGCATTGCTGTTCTATAAGCAACTGGAGGGCAGGATCAGTTTTGATCTAACCTATCCTCCCTAGCACAAAACGCCTTTCATGAAATATGTGTTCAATACATACGTTAAGTTAATAGACAAATGAATAATCAATCCTTTTATGTGGGATACTTTTAATGTAGTTTTGATCTCATATTTACATTTCTGATGTCCTGGAATACTAAGATATAGTATGCACATTTGTTATTACCTAACATACTTTGTTTTTATCAAAATACATGTTTATCTAGTGAATGAGGAAGAAAAGTCATTGAAGAATGTTTTGTAATATGATTTACTGAGGAGGAAAAAACACTGAATTGCTTACTCCTTATTATTACCTGTTCTTAATTATGTGGAAGCAGCTTTGGTTAAACAGATCCTGTGGGCTGAGGTTGATGGCCAGTAGATTGATGTGATATGAGTGTATTAGGATGTTTAGTTCCAATTAACATGAAACACTGACTGAACTGGCTTTAAAAAAGGGAGAATTATTAATATACCTTTAAAAATGTCTGGGGAGAAGCCAGGATGACTCAGTGGGTTAAGCACTCACTTTGCAGCCCTGGGGACCGAGGATTGAATCCCCGCCCCAGCCCCGTGTGGACCCACATGCTGAGCTGGGGAGTGCCCCCAGTTCAGTTCTCACCGGGGTGAGACCCCAGCCCAGTTCCTGCCCTGTGCAGCCCCGCGCCCACCTGTGGACTGAAACTATGTGGAAAAACCAATGATGTGCAACTATGGAGACTGTTCTGGGCCCTCCCCCTTCTCTCTGTCTCTGTCTCTGTATCTCTCTCTCTCTCTCTCTGTCAAAAACAATAAAAATAAATCTTTAAAAATGTCTGGAGGTGGCGTAACTCTGGGTTCAATTAAATTCATCTCTCAACTGTATCAAAGACTTAGGTTCTTTACTTTTAGCCTTTTGCCTTTGTTTCTGTAAGAGCTAATACTATCCAATGGAAAAAGAGGACAGGTCTTCCTTTGAGGGTTTTTTTTTGACAGCAATAAAACCCATTGCAGTGCCGTGAAGCAGTCTCCTCCTTATTTCTTTGGCAGAGCTTAGTCACATGACATGACTATTCCTGAACCACTTTTGGTAAAGGTATTGGGATTGCTGTCATTAGATAAGACTTGGAGGATTTACCTCTGATTTTGGAATCAGGTCACCATCACCTCCGGAAGGTATGTCGTTCGTTAGAATCAGGATTCTGTTTTTAAGCGCACGTGTCATGGCTTTTGGAAGGCAGTGCCAGCATTTGCCATAAAGATGCCGTGATTCTCAATTATGGAGGGTGGAGAAATATGGGCAATTTAGCTCTCTTACCACCAGGAGCATTTGGAAATGTCTGGAGACATTTTTGGTGATCACAATTCAAGGAAGTGGGAGAGGTAGCTCTTCACCTTCTGGTGGTAGCTGGCTGTCAGGGATACATCCTACAGTGCACAGGACAAACCCCAAAACAGAGAATGAACTAGTCCTAAATATCAATAGTACTAAGGTTGAAAATCTGTGAAATGGGTATAACTGTCCTTTGGGACTGACACTTTGTTTAAAAACCTCACTATTTATTCGTAACATTGACTTGAGACAGTGGGGACTACTGTTAGTAAACATTGTACTTTGGAGAAATAATATACCAATGAATTATCATCTATGCAAAAACAGCAAAAAGATTTTATCCCATTATCCAGCTGGCCACTTAGCAAGACCCTAGGGAAATGAAGGGGACATACAAGTATAACGGTAGGCTCTGATATTTAGTCTGAAGTCAAAGAAAGAAGGAGTCAGGAGATCAGTCTGTGAGAGGTACAACCACTGTTTCCTTTAATAAATGAAGAAAAAATAACCAAAGGTCAAGAAAAGGGGAAGACATACTGTTTATTTGAATGCCAACTATTGTAGCAGGCACTACCCAAAGAAATTTAGACTATGTATTACAATAATATTCCAGGGGAAGCCGGGATGGCTCAGTGGGTTAAGCGCTCACTTTGCAGCACCGGGGACCAGGGATCGAATCCCGGCCCCAGCCCGTGCGGAACCATATGCTGAACTGGGAGCTCCCCAGTTCAGTTCTCTCTCTCTCTCTCTCTCTCTCTCTCTCTCTCTCTCAGAAATAAATAAATAAAATATATTACAAAAAAAAAATATTCCAGGTGAGAAAACTGAGTCAGTGATGTTAAGAAATGGTTGAAAAAAAATTCTATGTTTAAGAGAAAAAAAAAAGTTGTCTTTTGGGGAAGCTGGGATGGCTCAGGGGGTTAAGCATTTGCTTTGCAGCCCTGGGAACTGAGGATTGAGTACTGGCTTCAGCCCGTGCAGACCCATATGCTGAACTGGGGTGTGCCCCCAATTCAGTTCTTGCTGGGGCCTATGTGGGAGGCTCCTGGCCCAGTCCTGCCCTATGCAGCCCCGTGCCCACCTGTGGAGTGAAACTATGTGGAAAACTAATGCTGTTGGCTGTGGAGACTGCTCTGGGCCCTCCCCCTTCTCTCTGTCTCTCTCTGTCTCTCTCTCTCTGTCAAAAAACAATAAAAATAAATCTTAAAAAAAAAAGATGCACCCTTGTTTAAAAAAAAAATGTTGTCTTTAAATTTTATAATCACATAATCATTTTCTCTCTTTGGATGTTTTTATCATTTCTGAGTACATGAGGAGGTTTAGTTGACTTCATCACTTAGGAGAAATTTGAAATGTACCCATTGTAATTTTGAGACTGGCTAGTTTTTTTTTTTTAAGATTTATTTTGTTGTTTTTGACAGAAAGAGACAGAGACAGAGAGAGACAGAGAGAAGTGGGTCAGAGCAGTCTCCATAGTTGTACATCATCAGTTTTCGACATGGTTTCATTCTACATGGGAGGCACACCCATTTTTTATTTTTTTAAAGGTTTATTTTATTGTTTGAGAGAGAAGGTGAGAGGGGAGAGAGAGAGAGAAGCTAGAAGGCTCAGAGCGGTCTTCATAGTTGTACATCAATTGTACTTTGTTTGTTGTGACATAGTTTTATTCCACACAGGTGGATGTGGGGTGGTGTAGGGTGGAAACAGAACTGTTAGCCTCCACTAGGGGAGGTGAGAACTTTTGCTGCAGGGCCCAGCAATTACCAGTTGCACTGCAGTTCAGCATCTAGGTCTACACAGGGCTGGGACTTGATCCCTGGACCTTGTGGTTACAAAGCAAATACTCAACCTCCTGAACTATCCTGGCATCCCAAGACTGGCTAGTTCTGTTAACAGTATTTGTCACGCTTCCTCACTATTGTTTTACTCCTTTATATTATCCCTGGAATTATAGCTGATTCTATAGATCAATCCCTCAGACTATTAGAATATTATATCCTTTCACAACTGCAGTCATGCATTACTTTATAGGTATTGTATATAGCTTTTTGCACAATGAGTCTTACACCATAGATATAATGAACATTTCTTAATGTTTCTCGCTGTCTACCTTCTAGTTCCCCTTTGTATTAATGGAGAATCCTCCATTGTATTGAGAAGCAGATGTCTGTCTTTCCACGAAGAAGGCTGAGTTATACTTTTCCTCTTATAACCCTCTGATCACCAGCACAAGGGACATGTGACCTAAGCATCACCAATATGATGCTTTCCTTTTGATGTTTATGCCACAGAGTTTAGAAGCTAAGGATTTTAGATTGTGTAGTTATAAGATGAAAGCTATATGTGTCCTTCAGTCACTGCTTGAAAAAGAGATTCCCAGGAGAATTGCTTAATCCACAGTGGACTGTGTGACATGTCAAGTAGTAAGATTTCAGGTATATTTGTTCTTATAGCCTAGACAAGTCTTCCTGACTAATGCATTGCTAAAAAATATTTGCCAATAAAAGTGCTTAAGAAAATTGCCCAGTGAGGTTGTGGAAGAGAAAGAACAAAAGCTTTATAGTCTGACAGAACTATTTGTAACTCTAATTTTACCAGCTACTAATTGAGCAACTTTAGGCATTAATTGAAGGGAAGCTGGAGGTAACTACTGGGCAATGTTTATCCATATGCTAGAAAGAGAGAGGATATAGGTCCAGGGAAATTTGAATGAGATGGGTCCAATTAAAGTCTTCTCAACTTCAAGACAACATATTCACCAAGAAAACCTCTTACCTTGGTTTTGGTTTTCCAAAGCATCTTCTCTATTTTTCTTGGAAAAGTATTCTATTGTGTTTCTCACACAAACTAATCTCTTGTGAATTTCAATGACCCAAGCCCATAAAAAGTAGGCCATATTTCTGCCTTGATGAGCTGAAATGTCATGCTTCAAGTTGGGCAGCTGGAGATGAAAACTCCACAGTTCATACTGGGACCCTGAGCCTTCTCTTGCTCATTTACTTCTCCCTTACGCTTGTTGCAAGAACCCTCAGGTGCTTGCTTTGTCAATTATTCAGATTTCACCATTACTGATTTCTGCCCCCTCATTTTGCAAATTCAAAACAGTGTGATGGAAATTTAGTATTATGTAGCATGAAACGGGCATTTCAAGGACATTATTCTTCTGTGCCAAAAAGCTCACTCTACTATAAAGTCCAGTCTTCCTACAATTATCACATTTCCTTGCCCTCTGAGCACTCTAAAGCATTTTTTGCTAAGTAGTTACAGAACCACAGTGGCTATTGTCCTAATCTCCGGTGTTCAGATTTGTAGATTTATCCCAAACCATTGTAAACCCTATACACATGCTTCCCATGTACAGAAACTCCACTGTTAGGCCAAGCAGGTAAGTGGGTCATTCTGAGGTGCCCTCTTTGTCATTAGTCTTATTGAAATGGGAATGTGGTGCACTGGACTAGAACTCTGAACAACTGGAATTGATGCCTGCTGCTTCAATAAATTTTATATTGCAGGCAAATGAAACACTCAACAAAATGAAAGGAATTCAGAATGCTGAGGCTTCCTAGGGTCAGAATGTGCTATGCATTTTGCAAAAGGAATTGTGGTTATCTGTGTGTGTTGACTAATCTAGATAAACAGCCCCCTTACAGCACATCTGGCCTCACATTGTTTAAAGTAGTGAAGTTCAACCATAGAACAGCATCTGTACTGAGCCTACAAATTCACATGCTTCCAACAAATGCATAAATGCTAAATGATATACTTGGTAATGATTGAGAACCCTTCACTTCTGAGATGCTGATAACTCTGTACCATGTTTCCTTGTTGAACATTAATTAGGATAGTGTAATAAAGCTTCAGAAGTAGTCTTCTAAGCAAGATAGTTTGAATTCATACTTATGAAAACTAAAAAAAAAAAAAATTTATTTTACTGTTTTTTGATAGAGACAGAGTGATACAGAGAGAAGGAGGCAGGGCCCAGAACAGTCTCCACAGTTGTATGTCATCAGTTTTAACATGGTTTTGTTCCACACAGGTGGGCAGGGGCCATAAAGGGTGTGAGCCGGGCTGGGGGCCTCCCATATGGGAAGCATGCTCCCTCGAGCCAGGGGCCAAACCAGGGGGTGAGAACTAAACTGGGGGCCTCCCGAATAGGAAGCACACCCCAGTTCAGCATATGATCTGCACGGGCCAGGGTTGGGATTCAATCCTCTGTCCCCGGGGCTGCAAAGAGAGCACTTAACCTGCTGAACCATCCCAGCTTCCCCTGAAAACTCTTTATTAACCTGAAAATGCACTTCAAAGGTAGTATGAGAATAGAGCCCTCCAGCCCTCCCTCCACTCCTTAGTCTGGCATTTTAGTAAGTATCATTAATCTTTCCGTTTTATACTTGTTAAGATTTTGGCTTTTCAGCTTTTCATTTCCCTTTGTATTTGGATAGAATCCACCATTGTGTGGAGGTATAGAACTCACGGGCCATGAACTGAACTTGGAGTGTAGATACCATATATCTGTATTTCTTTTTGGCTTAAAATAAGCATATTTAGATAAAAGATCTTCAACAAAATATACTCAAGTACTCAAGGGATTTCCTAACCACATCTTGTGTAAAGTAAAGAATATTTTAAAATTTTAAGTAGTATGTTATATATAAAAACTTTGGATATATGGAGATACTAAATTAGGAGACCTCATAGATTGTTGTTCCTCATGAAGCATAAGAAATCTGTTTGGCTGAGAAAAATGCATATTCAATTAATCAATTTATGTATAATTAATTATAAAATTAGAACATATTAATAAAAGCTATCATTAGTTTTATTATAAAAATTATGTTTTATATTACATGTAAATATTTTTGAATATATACTATGTGTTAGACAGAAACTTGTGCTTTGTATGTATTATCTCACTTAAAACTTACTGTATTCATTGAAGATAGCTTTATTATTCCATTCGTTTTTTTTTTTTACAAATATGGATATTCAAGTCTATAGAAGTCACATGACATTTAACTGCTGGGGCTAAGATTTAAATGCAAGATGTCTTTGACTCTAGAGTCTACATCTTAACCATACTTCTCTGTCTCCCACATTTATTAGGTAACAAAATTGGCTCAATGATGAGATGGTTACACAAAACTGTGATGTGGAACAGCTTGCATTGGGTCGTGTGGTAGCTTCAGCATATGTCATTTTCACTAGGCCGAACCCCATTTTTCAGAACTCCCTTGTATATGCCCAATTATGATAGGCCGTGAGAAACATCCTCATGGGGGACTTGGAGGGCAGAAGTGAAGCAGTAGCCATGCTGCAGCTCACACACAGCACCCCTTTCTGCTGGCTTGCCTGGTCCACAGGAGACAGTCGCTGGGGTTGTACTGCTCACCTTCCCTGAGATCCTCCATCAGTTCTTCCTTCCAGTTCATGAGCAAAGAGATGCTGCTTAGCTCCATGACATGTCTTCTCTTTTCAGCTTCTGAGGACACTCAATTCATCAAGGTCAGAATCAGTAAGAACTTACGGGGCTTTCCATCATGCTTCTGGGGTTCCAGATTACCTTTGATCATCCCCACTTTATCTTGCCCCTTCCCAGTAGCCTTTCTTGCAGGCTGCAGGATTCAGCAATACCACCGAGGACCAGAGCCTTACAGAGACTGCTTAACCACAATTGGCCAACTGACCTCAGCGGCGGTGAGTGTTTTGTCTAACCCACCAGCCCACTCCCGACATTGGACTTGGCTGCTTGGACTCTGCTGCTTCTCTGAACGAACCCTGAGCGAGTGATATAGGTATATTAGAATATGACCTTGATTTTTGGATTAAAGCTGGCATACATACTATCTTCTATTATCACATGCATTATTTCTGGACCCTGGAACCTTCAATGCAATCTGTGAAAGAGTAAATCTTTCTCTATAATTTAGCTCCAAAAGCAAAGAAATATGAGGCATAACAGAGGGTAGGACAGGACGGACAAATGGACACTTCCAACCCATAGGGGGCAACTTAGAGAGAGCAGAGCTAGGCTGCCAGGTATAAGTCTTGGTTCTTCTGCAAATTATATGCTGTGTGACACTGGGCAAGATTTTAATCCTCTCTGGGCCTGTCTTCTCTTCTGCTAAAAGGGATAAGGTTAGTATCTACTTTATATGGTGTGTGAGGATTGGATGAATCAACATATGTGAAGTGCTTAGAATACTGTAAGCTTTATATTAATGTTTGCTGTTATTATTGTTATTTTATAATAGGAGAGGCAAATGGTCTATCTAGCATTTTTTAGAAGTGTTTTAATTCTATCCAATTTCTTAGGGACTGAAAACCCACATAAGAGGGGTCCTCTGTAGGTTACCATTGGTGCTGCAGTTCAGCATATGGGTTTACTTGGGCTGGGGCCGGGAATTGAACCCCGGACCTCACAATTGTGAGGCAAGCACTCAACCACTGAGTTCTCCTGGCATCCCCATGATGATCAGTATTTAATAATATTTTCTTCATGTAGTAAATTTCAAAGCACAGAACTTTGGGGGTAAGGCTAGGATTAATCTGCAAGCTATCTCGGAGTAAATGCTTCAGCCACAAGGGCCAAAGGTGAGTATTCTTGGGGCAAATGGGAAAAGGTCAAATCTTTTCTGTTGGGGGTGGGGTTCAAGAAAGAAAGGAGATATGTGAGGAAGACAGAAGAGACATGGGGATAAGAGACGAGGAAGAAATTACAGAAAAGAGTTTCAATTAACTTCTTTCCTTGCATCAAGGCTTGCCATAATCTAAAGAGAGTAGGGAACATGACATACTAGGAAAAATGATTGTCTTGACTGAAAGAGACCCATGGAAAAGGCAGTTCCTCACAGTAACCAAAGTCTAGGTGGAGTTTACGGATGCTCACAGTGTCTGTGCTCATAGACATACTGAACAGGAGGTGGACTGCGGGTAGAGAGAATACCTTTCTCATATCATTGAGCTCTAACATTTTCCTTCAAGAAATAGTGCTTTTTCCTCCACACACATTTTAGTACATTTTTCTGTGTCCTATCCTGGAATGCCTCACCTTCTCTGGCTCTACAAGATAGGAAAAACCTTATGAATACAGCTGCTTGTTTGGGCTGATAGAGGGGTCTGAGCAGACATTTATTCATTCCTTTCATGAGAAAGCCTTTTTCATTCCCCTAGGAGTTACCTGTTGCCAAAGTGGCTGCTTTCTGGCAACCAGGTGATCTAGGATGGTCAAGCTTCAAATGTCACCATGCAAAAGGCAGTTCCAAAGACTAAAGTCAAGGATGGAAATGGCAGACCTTAATACATGTTTAGTCCCTCGAATACATGCTTTCCCAACTAGCAACTTGTGACAGAAATAAACAGAAATTATGCAAGAGTCTCTCCCTCCCTGTGTCTCCATTTCCCTCCCAGTGATCAAAAACCATTACCTGAAATACCCTGTGATAAAACGATGTCTCAGCATGGCCCACATAGTACTTTGAAGCACAGAAATGAGATACGGTAAGACACATATGCCACAGAACCACGAAATGACAGAATCATCACTGGCCTAGTTTTCTGAGTCACTGTGACAGACACAATGGGATTGCTTTTAAAGCCGCTGATGACACGTCAGAAAGAGGAAAGAGGATGTCTGCTTTAGAAAAGAGACTTACAGAATCTTACTTTCTGACTTGGAAGTAAGTTTTTGAATTGAGACTTTTATTTTTTTCGATGGTGCCGAATAAATGAAAGGCAAATGACAAGGTACTTACCCGAAGACCCCAGATAGAGACACCTTATCCAATAGCTTGTGAATACTCTCGCAGAAAGAATGGCACAGGCATGCTTTTTGCTACGTAGGGTGCTGGGGATGCATCAGTTATTGCAGGGGAAAATATACCACAGAGCGATGAGCCAAAGGAATCATTACTATTTAACCATTATAGGCTACCATAATTCAGTCTCCTCATCATGAACAGCAAATGAGTCAAACTAACTAACACAGAAGATTGAACTTGTTTCTTTTGAGGACCCCCAGGAGAATTTCCATGGTGACTTTTTGCTCACAGAGCCAGTTCTTTTCTTGCCTGTGCAGATCCTCATTTATCGCTGAGTCAGAATGGGATCAAGAGAAATAAGAGGAAGAACTTTCATGAAAAACCAGGCCAGCATTTAATGATTGAAAGAAACAGGTGAGCTTCTGGGGAAATTCTGAAGTCTTTAATATCTGCCCCTTAGAGAAAGCTGGTAGCTCCAAATATATGAAACTTGCACACAACTTTCAAATGAAAGAAAAACACCCACTACAATTCAAATTCTTTAATCGAAGCAAACAAATCAACAGGTAAAGTAAAACCCACACTATATGCTCTAGTTGAGTATTGGTAAGGATCTCTGGGGGCAATTTCCTTTGGGGATTGTTGCTTTATACTCAAACATTTTTTTTTAGTTGCTGGACTGTCTACTATATTAGTTGAAGCCTATAGACCTTAAATAAAAAGTAGGCTAATTAAATGCCACAGTTCGGGGGATTAGATCCAAGATGATGGAGTACATAAATGCTGTGCTTGCCTCCTTTTATGAACATATTAAAATTACAACTAAATTACAGAACAGTGAACCTGGAGAACCATTCAAAGTCTAACAGAGTTATATAACTAAGGATAAAAGAAGAAGCCACATCAAGACTGGTAGAAGGGGTGAAGATGTGGAATGAGCCGATCCCAAATCTCTGTGTGGCAGTTGAGAATTGGAAAGGATATCTCACCATGGTCACCCTGAAGGAGGGAGGGACACAGCCCTATACCCAGCTCCCCAGCCTGGAGTACTAATGCTGGGAAGAGGAGCCCTCACAACACCTGGCTGTGAAAAAGGGATACTGACTACCCAGGTGGGATGGAAGGCCTTTGAAAGCTCAGATGTCCTCTTAAAGAAACTGCACACAGACTCTCTTGCTCTCACTCATCCTGGGTTCCAGCAGAGGCACAGTGACTCAGTTGGCATCAGAAATATATAGAAAGAGACTGAGAGTTGTGTGGCTTTGGGGCTAGGACTGGAGGGACAGTCACCATTTTCCCTCTGTGGGGTCCTTCTCCCCTGCCTCTGGCACATAGGCACCGTCTTTCTTGTGCTGAGCCCTCCTCTCACACCCATAGCCAAATATGAATCTGAATTGACCCGCTAATCTTCCTGCTTCACCAGGTTGTCTCCTTGGGCATCCATTTTACCCAACTCTCCCAACTCTGGATACACTTGCACAGTGAGCATTCAGCCATGCCCTTATTGCAATATTTATTGGAAAACTATTGAGGTCCAAAGGCCCCAGGTGGGTGGTGACTGGCCTCCGTGAGCTCTGAGACTTTGCTGTGTAGTTAGTTTCAAGCTCAGCACTGGCACCAAACCAGAAACTACATTACCCTGGTACACAGCTGTTTCCAATCTACTGTGTTTCCCTGAAAGTAAGATATCCCCCGAAAATAAGACCTACTTATAATTTTGCCTCTCACTGAAATATAAGGCATCCTCCCGAAAATAAGACCTAGTGCATCTTTGAGAACAAAAATTAATATAAGACACTGTCTTATTTTTGGGGAAACAGGGTACTATCTCTTTGTGATTTTAACTTGCATTTCTCTGAATACTACCTTGTTTCCCCGAAAGTCAGACATCCCCCCAAAATAAGACCTACTTACAGTTTTGCATCTCACTGAAATACGTATAAGGCATCTCCCCGAAAATAAGACCTAGCGCATCTTTGGGAGCAAAAATTAATATAAGACACTGTCTTATTTTGGGGGAAACAGGGTAGTTATTGTATGATACTGTACAACTGAAATTAATATAAAAAATATTGAATGTTAACTGTAATTGAAATATTAAAAATGGGAGGGGGGGTGGAGAAATGTGAAAGGGAATAAGAGGTCCAAAACAAACACAGTGAGGCAGCCAAAATGAGTAAACAAAGAAATACATCTCAAATAAAAGAACAGGAGAACATGTCTAGATATAAAATAAGTCATGGGGATGTAACGTATAGCATAGAGAATATTGTTAATCGTATGAAGGCATATGGTAGCTAGACTTATCATGGTGATCGCTTCTTTAGGTATATACATGTTGAATAACTATGGTGTGCACCGGAAACACATTAATATTGTATGTTAATTATATTTTTAATAAAAAATATTAAAAAATAAATGCAAAAGTTTGAATTTTGATGCCATTTGGAGCAGGTATCTTTAGTAGCTAAAAATATGACTCCCCATTAAATTTTAATTTCAGATAAACAATGAATAATTTTTTAGTATAAGCATGTCCCAAATATTGTATGGGTTGTATTTATACTTAAAGTGTTCACTATTCCATGGAAATACTTACACTGAAAATATTTGTTCTGAAATTTATTTTCAACTGAGTGTTCAGTATCTTATTGTAACCCTGGCACCGTACTAGGTTTAAATAGTAAGATTGTAATGTACTCTTAGATAAATATTTTTAAGGCATTGGATGGGGCATATATGGGACATACGTCCTTATGACTGAGCACCTAAGTCCTGAACACCAGGTTGTGCTTGTTAAGAAGGACTACTCTCATTGTCCTGGGAACAGAACCACCTGTGGCCATCTCGTCAGGGCAGCTTGAGGACTGGGGTGCTGCCATGCCCCTTCAGAGACCTTCTGCTGAGGATCTCCCCAGGACCCTTGGAGACCTGCACATGGCTGAAACAATGTCACCTCTCTTATCTGCTGGGAGGGATGAAAACTTACAATATTTCACCCTCGTTTTGGTTAGGAATCTTCTCCTTTTTTCCATCTTGACTAGGAAGAAAAAAAAGAATCTGTATCAGGACTTACTTTTGTATATACTCAGTCTGTGTTCTAATTTATGCAATGATTGGCCAGCCATGAACCTGAAAATTTATCTTGATGTAGATTCCTGCAGACATTCATGCATAACAGAGTGATGTACATATGCATAAATACTATAGTGAAGTGTGACATTGGGCCACAGAACAGTTTTTTGATAATAACTTCTGTGGGCTTTAGGGATATTATTTTGTAGAACTCTGAATGAATGAATTTTAAAAAATAATATAACTTGGGAAAGAATACATTTTGACAGGTCTTAAATTGAGACTGCAAGGTATTTTTTTAATTGTCAAATATTTTCTTGATTTGCTGTCATTGATTCATTTCAAAATAGTTTATTGAGCTCTTACTGTATCCTAAGCATGGCTTCAGGTATTCACTGATGATTTTGACCTGATTCTTTACCTCAGTTGGCTACTTGCAGTTGGTTGAAAGTCTGGAAGAAGAGAAATCTAAATAGTTGAGATAATACAGTGTGATAAGTGCTATGGGAGAGGTAAATTTGGGTTGTTTCTGAGTAATAGAGTTAGGGCTGGTCACAGACTGGGAGGTAGGGGGAAGAATGGAATGTTTTTTGGAGGAAATGATGGCTGAAATAGGTCCCGAAGGGGAAGAAGGCTATGCAGATGAAGAATAGAGAGGGTAGCACATGAGAAGGTACCTCGTGAAGGTCAGAGTGAGATGTCAGAAGTGGGGAGGGAGAGATGTAGTGGGAGCTAGTTTTGGGGGTTTAGAGCAGATCAGTGTTTGGTGGCAGTGTGGATTTGGAGTGTGGGCCAGAGGGAGATGTCAGTAATTTGAACAAATGAGAGCTAGGAGTGCTGGCACAGAAGAAGAATGAAGGAAAGGTTAGAACTGTGTGTAAAGAAGCTGAGAGATAATTGTTGCTTCAGAACTTCCTCAAAGCAAGTGGCATGACTACCTACTTCAATTCACTTACAGCCAAGAGCCATTTTTTGCCAACCTAATGAGGAACAGAGACTAAAGACATGAGGTGATGTCAGGGTTTCTTCTGCACTGTGGATGCTCAGGGGAGACCACGGAACGCATGGTCAACTGAAGGAGAGGAACAGACACATCTACATCATAACCTTAATAGGGTGTAGTGTGGGCGTTTGTACTGAGTAAAGTGGTTTTCTATTGCTTTTAACAGAAAACCTAATTCACTGGATTTGAGCAATAAAGAACAGTTTTGATTTGTTTTTACATCTTTTGCTTCTATGTAACTATGTCCATCTAGCTTGATTGGTCATGTTTATTTGATTCAGTGGATCAAAGATGTTGTTAAGGATCATGTCTCAGTCTCTCATGCTTGTCCTCCACAGTGTCAATGTCATTCTAAAACTGTCTTTTCCACATGTTCACAAGAAGTGTTATGCTCTTTTGCCTTCTCCATGAGCTCTCCTAAGAAGAAAAGGAGAGCTGCTTTCTCCAAAGTGAGCACCATACCTCTGCTTGCAATCTTTAGCTTGATCTGGAAATGTGTACATACCTGAATCACTAATTGCAGCCAGCTACTAGGATAATTGGTTTGAGCCTGACCCTCATACCCATGACTGTGTGTGCTGCACAGGGGGTATATGGATGTTCAAATAAAAATCTAGGAAGTGACCAAAAGAAAGGAGAATGCTTGATGCTAGTATGTACAAGGTGCTGAGGAGCACAGAGTAGGGAACGAACTGTTCCTGATCCAGTCATAGAAGCATTTACAGAGCAGGAGGACTCATTGGAGCTGAACCCTGAAACACGAGAAGGGATTTGTTCAGGTGGAGAATAAGGAGTGAGGAGTAGGGTAGAGGCTGTTCCTTGTGGCATGAAGACAGGGCACGTAGGTTCAGAGACAGATGGTGGCTTAAGTACACATAGGAGGATATGCATGTGGAGATGGTGGGAGATGAATCTGAAATGATAATATATCTCTGTTAGAATCCTAAGGAGCTTGAATACTTTGCTAAGAGAATCCAACCTCATCTAGCAAGGAATGAGAAACAGAACACATTACTTCTACCTCCATAAAGAAAATGTCACAAATTCATACTATCAGGTGGCCAGAAATCACAACTGAAATGAGACTTTGCATAGTGTTCATAGTCAATAAAATCCTGTAATCTTTGTTCCTTTGGAGGTTAATCATCACCAGGAAACAGAGGCAGCATATTGGACTTGGTTGTCATTCCCCTTTGTCCTTCAGATCTTGATGGACATTCCCTGACCAGATGTTTTACTTGTATGCCCTTCTGGCTGTCTGTCCACCTGTCCAGGTTTTGAGAACCCACTTTGGGTTCTTTCTCCTCCTTTTCTCAGTCTTTAGTGATAGATTCTTCCTGAAATCTTCTTGTCATTTGTTCCATTCTGAAAACACAGGTTTCTTTCTATTTCTTGATCTTTTGCTGCTCACTTTTCCTCCTCCCATGTTATCCCTCAGAACTCTTTTGCCAACATCTTGTATGTCTTGTTTTCCTGTCTCACTTTCACTGCTCTCTCCCAGTTGAGCAGTAATCCTATTCCCTTCAGGGACTCACATGATGTATTTCTGTGTTAATGACAACTGTTGTCTTTCTTGTGTACGTTCCTTATCCTACCTTATGAATTTTAAAATACAAAGAACATCAACCTATCAGTTTAGCATATTGGTTTCCTGGGGGCACTATTTTATTTTTAGTCCTTTCAGGGGAGGTGTGGGAGTAGCCTTCATAGGGCCACCTCTGTCACTGAGGTATAGAGCATTGACCTGGGTCAAATATAAGCTCTAGTACTCACTGCTTGATCTGCCTAAGTCTTCATAACGCAGAACTTGCCATTCCCTTTTCTTCTGTCTTCCAGGCTCCTACCCACCTTCTACACAGTGTTTGTTGGGGCTGAGAGTCTGCAAGCTACACTTTCCAGGCTCCCTTACCAGCTGGCTTTCTGTTGGCATCCACCAGTAAGGGGTACTAGACAGGAAGCAGAGCGAGGCTGTGGCTTCAGCTCGTGCAGTGTGGTGATTTCTGGGGTGTGGTGATTCTCGCCTCTAGGCATGGCAGCACTGTTTCAGTGTTTCCAGACTTAGCTGAGGAGACACCTCTTTTGTCGATCTAACAGTGATGTCCCCAACAGTAGCATCGGTTCAAACGTGTAGGCTTTATTCAACACAGCACCATTAGCAAAAGCTGGACCTCACCCATTTTCATTTGTGCGGCACTAGCTCTTTGTTCCCTCCGCTCTGACAGCCTTTCAGCCCCTTTTAAATCAATTCCCT